>JAUESO010000371.1:0-28003 GCA_030914385.1 Drosophila antonietae
CTAAATCTGTAACCACACCGCACTCAGATGAGAGTGGTGTTGGTAGAAAATGAGTATGAGAATGTGCAGTGCACATCAGCATGCATTCATGTCTTCGGTACAGGCAGGCGGAGTCCTCTGGTTCCCTTAGCTCTTTCGGCGATGGGGTGGGTCTTTGCTATACCGGGACTAACCATACATAAACTTTAATTTGTTAGGACTCCTACAAAAAAACTTGTGGGATGGGACAACACTAACACTAGTACACAAAAAAAAAGGAATGAACAAGAATTAGAACAGGTATACAGACGCGGAGGCGAAGCTGTCGGTTGCCTCTCGCTATCTATACCCAAACCCGACCATGATCTCCAATTAACCATTCGCTGGAAATCCCCTAACAAGAATGCTTCGACTCTCTTCTCTTCTATGCCATGTTTTAGACTACCTTTAGCCTATCATAGTGATTCACAAAAAAATCTTTCTCAATTTCTTTTTCTTTCATCTTGAACAATTCTCTTTATTTTACGAACTTAACTAAACTAAATTAAATTAAATATACCCTCCTCATAATTTTTAACAAAGTCTTAATAATAGTTGGTTGACGCAGCTGAGTCTTATAAGGCTAGGGTTAAATTGATTACCAAATACAAGTTTTTGTTCCTTATAATATAGTAAATGAGAAAAAAATTTTTTTTTGTTTTTAAGTTATTTCATGTTTTTTTTCTTTCGTACCCATTTGTATTATTTTTATTCGTTTTATTTATTTATATATTTTTTGTAATTCATTTATTGGTGCAAACATATAAGTTTTTTTTTTTTTCATATATGCCTAGTAAATTATATTAAAGATAGCCGCAATTCAATTAAAGAAATAAATAAAAATGTGAATAATAAAAAGATAATAAAACTAGATTCATATTAATGTTAATGTGAATTAAAAAAATTGAGAATGTTCACATTTTTATTTTATGAACAAATTTCAGGAATATATATATATATATAAAATATGCATAAGTTTTTTTCTTTATTTCATTTTTTTATGATGTTTAATTAAAATTTTGGGACTTCATAATATAAGGAGAGGAAGAAAAAGGGTGATCAAACACTCACAGTTTTTTTTTTTCCATCGACGAAAGGCCTTTCCTCGTGGTTGACTGCTGCTGTGGGATTGAGGTTAAATGGTTTTTCGAATGGGAGCAATTCTGTTTAAAATTATTCACTGTCAAATTAAAAATTTCCTTGTTTTCGGTTGCTTTATTTTTTTTTTCTTTATATATATATAATTTAGTTTTGCTTTTGTATTTATTTATTTATTTTAAATAATTTAAAAATTTTTATATATATATATATATATAGATATATATATTTATTTAGTTATTTTTGTATATGTTATTTTCTTTTCCTTTTTTTTTTTTCGTTAATTTATTTAATTCATTTATGGGTGTGATGTGTTTTTTTTTTCTAATCTTAAATAGAATTAGTTTTTGGTTAAATTGTCTTTAACTGATTAAACTGCCCACAAAAATTTCTCACAGTGTACTTGGTCTTTTGCATCTTGTCTGCACTTTCGTTCATTTATAGCTTGTATAATTTTTGCACTGCAGCCCACTTCCAAGACGTTTAATATTTAATATGTTTAATGTTTTTTTTCTTTACTGTTTTATGTTTTGAGTTTTGGCACTGCACTAATACTTTTAAAGTGATCGATGTCTGGTTTTATTAGTTGTTGTTGAGGTAATCTGGTGCATGTAGTTTTAGGAATTCATCATTTATTTCATTCATTTAGGAAACATCAAGTTGTCATCAATTTTGCAATATTTAGCTGCTGTTGAAGGCCGTGAGATATTATAGCGGCCACGTGTTCAGAGGCTGCTATACTATTATATTTTTTTCTTTTTTTTTTCTTTTTCTTTTATATGTTAATAGCTGCGCAGCACTCTGACACGGGCGAAGTTTCAACAAAAGAAGCTAGAGTGAATAAATATGTGAATTTGAGACTGCTTTATAAAATTCGCAATTTATTTTTTTAATAAATACCTTTAATTCCAGGGGAATTAAATATTAATAAATTATTAATATTCGGCAGCGTGAATGTGAAAAGAAGGTCGTGTTCTTGCTGCTTAGGTGCTTTTATATCTTTCGGCGAAAATCAAAGCTCGTCTTTTATTGCACCGAAAGTTGGCTGCACTTAGGTCTTGTAGCTGCTGAATAAGCACAGCTAAGCCTCGATCTGCTGCTAAGCATGCGCGACAGCAAGCTTTCGCTGCACCCGCCTAAGCTTTTTGGATGCATTCTAAGATGCATTCTGCTGCGTAAGCTTCGCAACTTCAAAGCTCACTAAAGTTTCTATGTTTTGTTTTTGTTTTGTTCCCGCTTTATTACGATCAAGGCCATAATAATCGGTACGCTTATGAATGCATTTCTGCGACCATTACACCACCCGATAATATACCACGTTAGGCAGAATATTAGCGGGAATTAGCTCCGTATATCTTTGGCATGATACGTGCCTATTTCTTTGCCTTGCAGGTTCTCCAATAAATAATAACAGTTTCCTAGTTTTTTCTTAATTCGGCTTTTTAAAAACTGAGGCCCTAGTTTGGCATTAATATTTTGAGAAAATTTGCTTAACGCAAAATTTCTTCGAAAAACTTCCTGTCCTTCCTTGAAGGTTACTGGTTTCGTTCTCAAATTATATTGGCCTGAGTTTCGTTCGTAAGCTCGTCGGATATTTGTCTGAATGTCTTTTCTCAATAGAGCAAGGTTATCTGATCGAGAAATGGGTATTATTTGCTCTTCAAGCAAGTGTAAGTCATTCAATAGTTTATAGTCCGATCCGTGCGTTATCATATCGAGTCCAAAAAGTGCTCGATATGGTGAACAGTTTAACGATTGATGCAGACCTGAGCGTAACGCACAAGAAATGCTTGTTAAATGCACATCCCAGTCAGTCTGATCGTTTTGCAAATATGATCGAATCGCTGCTAACAATGAACGGTTTACCCGTTCGGCCGCATTACTCTGCGGTGAGTAAAGGGCAGTATATACGTGTTTAATGCCTAACTCTGTTAACCAGGCGTTAAATTCTTTAGATTTGAACTGAGTTCCATTATCACTAATGATAGTTTCAGGGACCCCAAAACTATGAAAAATATGTTTTAGCAAATATTCTTGAATTTTGGCTGCCGTGAACTGTTTTAATGGACACAACCAATGGTATTTGCTAAAATGGTCCAATACTATAAGCAATCCTATATGACCTTGTTTACTACGAGGGTATGGTCCAAGAAGGTCAATATAAAGTCGTTGGAATGGTCTATATGAAGGAACATGATCACCCATTGGGGGTTTTAACGTATAATTAGGGGCTTTGTTTTCTTTGCAAGTATCGCACGAGCGAATATAATCTCTCACATCTTTAGCTAAACCTGGCCAAAAGAGATGTCTACGTAATTTCTCTATAGTTTTATGCATTCCGGCATGGGCTGAAGTACAACTATTATGAGCTTGTTTTAAAACACTTGTTCGAAGGCTTTCGGGGACCCATAATTTCCAAGATAGTTTTTCTTGCTCTTGCTGACCCTGTGCATGCTCTGTACGAATGTATAAGAAGTTTCCAATCAATTTGAGATCTGGGAATCTAGACTTTTGCTGGGAATACTTTCTTACTAGTTCTAAATAAGAATCTTCCAAAAAGGCATTTGATGTGAGGTCTATTATCGGACCCATATCAAGCTCTAAAATTTCATTTTCGCTTAATCTTGATAATGCATCTGGGACTACATGGTCTTTTCCTTTTCGATGGCTAAAAGTAAATTTAAACTGCTGTAAGCGAAAAATCCAGCGAGCCAATCTACCAGAAATATTCTGCTGCCGCATAAGCCATAGCAAGCTAGAATGATCAGTAACCACTTCGAACTCCTGAAGTTCTAAATAGCATCTGAATTTCTCAATTGCTAGTATAACTGCGAGACACTCACGCTCGGTAACGCTATAATTGCGTTGAGAGCGACTTAATTTTTTTGACATGAACGCAATTGGCTTTTCATCATTCGTGTCCGTTAGCTGTACTAGCACTGCCCCAATACCAAAATCGCTGGCATCGCAGTGAAGATAAAATTTCTTACTAAAATCGGGATTGGTTAAAATTGGAGCAGTAGTTAATACTTGCTTCAACTTATCCATGGCATTCTGTGCTTCGGGGGACCATACAAATTTAGTCTTCGTGGAAAGGACATCGGTAATTGGGCAAGTTAGATCGGCAAAGTTATGAATAAAACGTCTGTACCAACCACAAACACCGAGAAATCCTCGTACTTGCTTCAAGTTCTTGGGAGGTGGCCAATTAACAATACATGATACTTTTGATGGATCTGGGCTAATACCTCCTCTTCCAATGACATAACCCAGATAGTTAATGCTTGTGACACAAAACCGACTTTTGGCTGTATTTAATGTCAGATTCGCTTGACGAAACTGATCTGCTAGGCGAACTAAAATCGCTAAATGGGACGGAAAGTCTTCTGACACCACACACAGGTCGTCTAAATATCCGAAAACACAGTGTCTAAGATCTGGGGGAATTAATTTATCCATCAGACGACACATAGTGGAGGGAGCATTACACAACCCAAAGGGCATAACCTTAAATTGGTATAGGGGGCGACCTGGGACTGTGAATGCTGTTAACTGTTTCGACTCCTCAGTGAGTTTAATTTGCCAAAAAGCATCTTTTAAATCTAATTTAGAAATGAGATTTGCTTTAGGCAATCGAGAGAATATGCCTTCGATGCTAGGTAAAGGATACGCATCCTTTTTCGTAGCATCGTTGAGCCTACGTGCATCTAAGCATAATCGTACTTTATTCGGTTTCATTACAAGGCGCATTGGTGAACTCCAGGGACTGATCGAAGGTTCGATAACATCTAACTGAAGCATGCGATCAATTTCTTCATATAGAAGCTTCTCTACTGCAGGACTGACTGGATAAAATCTTTGTTTCACTGGTTTAGAGTCTCCGATATCTATATGGTGTTCTATAAGGCTCGTACGACCTAAACTATGTGACGCATTTGGAAATAGTGCTTTAACTACCTCTAATTGTTGAATCTCTGTTTTGGTCAAAGGATAGGCATCATCGCTAGGTGACTTGCTATTTATACAAGATGCATCTAGAGAATCTATTATATTTGGTGCAAGTTGAAAGATTTTCCAGAAATCGTGTCCTAAAATAAGATTCTGATTTAGGCTTGGAATTATATATAATTTAATGGGTTTTTTAACAGAATTATAAGTCATTTCAATATCTAGGAATCCAACAATGGCTTGACTTTCCCCTCCAGCTGTTTTTGCTTTGGATTTTATTTGCTTAAACTCTGGCAATTTTGAGAAATCGTTTGTTGCTAACTTCGAACCTATACAGCTGATATTTGCTCCAGTGTCTAATAGACCAAATTCTGTATAATTCAGGAACGAAACTTGAGCATAACTACGAAGGTCAGTTGCATTATTAAAAATTGTAGATATTTGCAAATGTCTGTTCTTCTTAATCTCTGTATAGTATGTCTTCAATCTTTGAGTCCGTTTGCTAAGAGCAGGTGGAATATCGTGAAATATTCGATTTCGGACTGCTATATAATTTTGTAAACGTTCTTTGTAGGGACGAAAACGAATTGAAGGAGTATTCGAGTGCAATGTTGGCATCTCGACTTTATCTTCTTCTATAAAATTGGGTTCTACATTTTTTGGGGCATCCGGTTGTTGACGGATGCCTTGTGCCGGTTTTCCGGCTGTTTCAGCAAACAATTTTGACATTGTGGCTTATACACATTAGGCTGTCCACAACCGTAGCAGAAAATGCGACGTTCAGACAGACAGTTCTGCCAAATATGTCCTATTTCTTCGCAATTCCAACAGCGCAGTTTTTCATGTGAGGCGCGTATGGCTGCGAGTTCTACATCCACTGGTTCGTCTTCCACATCATCAACTGTTTCTTCTACAGAATAAACTTGCCTACGTTGTACTACTTGCTTAGACTTCGCCTGATTAAGACGACAGCTAGTTTCATAAGACAAATTTTCGCTCATTTGTACTAAGCGACGCAGATGTCCTACAGAATGGACTGGCTGATATAATAACTTCTCTCGCGTTTCAGGAAGTAAGTTATTCTTTAAAATTTCCATGAGCTCTTCTTCCTCCACTTTGAGAGAAGACTTATCTATGAGAGAGGCTACAGCCTCATAAAAAGATGAGAAGGACTCTCCAGGTTTTTGCTTGCGCGCTCTGATCATCTCCATGTTCATAAAATTTGACCTATAGTCGTCATATTGTTGTCGAAGGGATGAACAGAGGTCTGACCAAATAATGCGATCAACTTGCTTGTGGTATCTCCAATACCATGATCGAGCTTTTCCACTAAACAACACGAAAATATTCTTGCACATACCTGCAAAATCGCTTTCTAGAGTCTCATCTGTTAATGATTTAACTCGATAAATAAATTCATTAACACCTAAACCCTCTGATGAACCATCAAAATGAACTCCCCACTTTTGCATAATGTCCACGGTCCTCCGACTATTCAAGGAGCAGGCACCTATTGAAGGGGAATCGCGCATATTCGGTACCGGCATAGGTTCGGTGAGTGAAGGGCGATTGTTTATTGCTAATGACGACATAATTCTAGTAACAGTTCCTTCTATCATGTTCTGAATCACGTTATAATCCACCTGTTGCGATCTTTGAGGATTCGAGCCACGAAATGCTCGAGTGGCTCTGGGTCTTCCCCTAGTGGTTCTGGGACGCGCGGCTTCAGCTTGACTCGGACTCTGACTCGCATCTAAAGCTGACGACTGTGCGCCACTAGCATTCAAAGGCGGAGCTTCTTGTACACTAGATGTATTATTTGCTTCGGCTAATGCTAGGGACTTGGCAAGGTTTCTAGTAGTAACTCGACGAGTTACTGGAGCAGCTGGCGGAGCTATCTCTATCCTTCGTGACGGAGAGCAATTACCTACTACTA
Organism: Drosophila antonietae; assembly: GCA_030914385.1. NCBI lineage: Eukaryota > Metazoa > Arthropoda > Insecta > Diptera > Drosophilidae > Drosophila > Drosophila antonietae. The sequence continues at coordinate 7,001 of JAUESO010000371.1, forward strand.
GCTTCATATTTTGTCTATCAATTGGTGTTTGGCAAGTATAACAGACGATATTTTCTGTTAACCATGCTTCTACGCAATTCTTGTGGAAGATATGCTTGCACGGCAACAAATAGCAAGGATAAGTATCGTCCATTTCAGTCGCACATAAAGTGCACTTGTTTCCTGCACTACCTGCAGATGAGGTGTGAGGCGGTGTATTTACGACTGGCATCATAAATCTGAATTGGGTTTTCTCAATTTTGTTATTATATTCATGGCATAATAGAAGAGAGTCGAAGTATTCATATAACTGTTCCTAATTCTTTCATTTTTGGGCTATTGAAACTAAATCTAGATGGTGCTTATAAATCGGCTATCGCTACAACCAAAGACCATACTATTCGGCAAGGGAATGCATATGCAGCATATCTCCGAGTTCCAGACAATAGCTAATCTAAGGTAGTATCGACATCAACTTTTTAACACTCAACTAGTATTGCTTAATGGCTTCCTACCTTTCTTTAATTAATTAAAGAATACTACCCAGGGATAATCAGTATTGGTATCTGATCTCTGTCGAATACGCAATATTCTGGAATTATATGGAAAAGTTTTTCAATAAAATAAATTAAAGTGTGGCTTCTTCCACAGCAAAAAAAACGAGCTACAATTGTGAGGGAAGATATTGTTTTCCTAAGCAGTGATGCTTTAAAAATTTTTTTTGTTGATAAATTCCACACAGGTTTCTCGGTCTGCGATCCAGGCTCGAATCAGCAGCTTCGTAGGTCCTGTGAAAAAATCTACTCCTCTCAGCAGTCACAGCGGCGATAGATAGACCAATCAAGTCTATGCTACTTCAGCAACACATGCTACTGAGACAACTATGTTTCTCACAAAAGGGGTATTTTGTACAACTATTACTTTCCCCATAGAGAAGAAATAGTTATAGAAAAATAAAAAAATCGGTACACTGAAAGCATATTATCGCTAAGGACTAGTACTTCCAGTGCCCCACGTTGGGCGCCAAAAATTTATGTAAACCCCACCGCACTCAGATGAGAGTGGTGTTGGAGAAAATGAGTATGAGAATGTGCAGTGCACATCAGCATGCATTCATGTCTTCGGTACAGGCAGGCGGAGTCCTCTGGTTCCCTTAGCTCTTTCGGCGATGGGGTGGGTCTTTGCTATACCGGGACTAACCATACATAAACTTTAATTTGTTAGGACTCCTACAAAAAAACTTGTGGGATGGGACAACACTAACACTAGTACACAAAAAAAAGGAATGAACAAGAATTGGAACAGGTATACAGACGCGGAGGCGAAGCTGTCGGTTGCCTCTCGCTATCTATACCCAAACCCGACCATGATCTCCAATTAACCATTCGCTGGAAATCCCCTAACAAGAATGCTTCGACTCTCTTCTCTTCTATGCCATGTTTTAGACTGCCTTTAGCCTATCATAGTGATTCACAAAAAAATATTTCTCAAATTTCTTTTTCTTTCATCTTGAACAATTCTCTTTATTTTACGAACTTAACTAAACTAAATTAAATTGAATATACCCTCCTCATAATTTTTAACAAAGTCTTAATAATAGTTGGTTGACGCAGCTGAGTCTTATAAGGCTAGGGTTAAATTGATTACCAAATACAAGTTTTTGTTCCTTATAATATAGAAAATAGAAAAAAAATTTTTTTTTGTTTTTAAGTTATTTCATGTTTTTTTTTCTTTCGTACCCATTTGTATTATTTTTATTCGTTTATTTATTTATATATTTTTTGTAATTCATTTATTGGTGCAAACATATAAGTTTTTTTTTTTTCATATATGCCTAGTAAATTATATTAAAGATAGCCGCAATTCAATTAAAGAAATAAATAAAAAATGTGAATAATAAAAAGATAATAAAACTAGATTCATATTAATGTTTAATGTGAATTAAAAAAAATTGAAAATGTTCACATTTTATTTTATGAACAAATTTCAGGAATATATATATACATATATAAAATATGCATAAGTTTTTTTTCTTTATTTCATTTTTTTATGATGTTTAATTAAAATTTTGGGACTTCATAATATAAGGAGAGGAAGAAAAAGGGTGATCAAACACTCACAGTTTTTTTTTTCCATCGACGAAAGGCCTTTCCTCGTGGTTGACTGCTGCTGTGGGATTGAGGTTAAAGGTTTTTCGAATGGGAGCAATTCTGTTTAAAATTATTCACTGTCAAATTAAAAATTTCCTTGTTTTCGGTTGCTTTATTTTTTTTTTCTTTATATATATATAATTTAGTTTGCTTTTGTATTTATTTATTTATTTTAAATAATTTAAAAAATTTTATATATATATATATATATATATATAGATATATATATTTATTTAGTTATTTTTGTATATGTTATTTTCTTTTCCTTTTTTTTTTTTCGTTAATTTATTTAATTCATTTATGGGTGTGATGTGTTTTTTTTTCTAATCTTAAATAGAATTAGTTTTTGGTTAAATTGTCTTTAACTGATTAAACTGCCCACAAAAATTTCTCACAGTGTACTTGGTCTTTTGCATCTTGTCTGCACTTTCGTTCATTTATAGCTTGTATAATTTTTGCACTGCAGCCCACTTCCAAGACGTTTAATATTTAATATGTTTAATGTTTTTTTTTCTTTACTGTTTTATGTTTTGAGTTTTGGCACTGCACTAATACTTTTAAAGTGATCGATGTCTGGTTTTATTAGTTGTTGTTGAGGTAATCTGGTGCATGTAGTTTTAGGAATTCATCATTTATTTCATTCATTTAGGAAACATCAAGTTGTCATCAATTTTGCAATATTTAGCTGCTGTTGAAGGCCGTGAGATATTATAGCGGCCACGTGTTCAGAGGCTGCTATACTATTATATTTTTTTCTTTTTTTTTTCTTTTTCTTTTATATGTAATAGCTGCGCAGCACTCTGACACGGGCGAAGTTTCAACAAAAGAAGCTAGAGTGAATAAATATGTGAATTTGAGACTGCTTTATAAAATTCGCAATTTATTTTTTTAATAAATACCTTTAATTCCAGGGGAATTAAATATTAATAAATTATTAATATTCGGCAGCGTGAATGTGAAAAGAAGGTCGTGTTCTTGCTGCTTAGGTGCTTTTATATCTTTCGGCGAAAATCAAAGCTCGTCTTTTATTGCACCGAAAGTTGGCTGCACTTTGGTCTTGTAGCTGCTGAATAAGCACAGCTAAGCCTCGATCGGCTGCTAAGCATGCGCGACAGTAAGCTTTCGCTGCACCCGCCTAAGCTTTTTGTATGCATTCTAAGATGCATTCTGCTGCGTAAGCTTCGCAACTTCAAAGCTCACTAAAGTTTCTAGGTTTTTTTTTGTTTTGTTCACGCTTTATTACGATCAAGGCCATAATAATCGGTACGCTTATAATTGCATTTCTGCGACCATTACAAATCTTTTCTTCTTTACTATCATTCTATTTTCTTATTCTAGTATCCCAAGTCTATCATTTCTCTGCTGACTTATTCTACAAAACAATGTATCGAAATATTATTTATATTTGTATTAAACTTATAATTTAAAATGAATATTTGCTAAGTCTAATCTTTTTGGGGCCATGCGACGCAACTGTGTAGAAGTTTCTTAGTTCCTCAAGCTGGAATGGGATCGCTAAAAAAATCTTAAAACCTTAAAATATCTTCCCTTCTTTTTATCTTCTAATTCGACCAGTGGCCATCGAAAGTAGGCACGCGATTTTATTCTAATAAATAATGTGTGGCAGCACCTGGAGTTGCAGTTCCTCTTTGTACCCCTCCCTCTTCCCGACTATCCTGAGCCGGATCCAGCGCGTGCCCTGCACACGAGTATACAACGTTCTCATCCGTCTGTCTAAATAAATAAATTAAAAAATGAAGACTTAGACAAAGAAAGCACGAAACAAACTAGCAGGGAGAGGTGAGGATCAAGACTAAGCGTATTGATGGTTATGATAATGTTAGCATTTCTCTGTCAAATGTCAAGTGCAAAAGTAACTACTCATAATAGTAATAATATCCACTCAGAGAGGCACGAAGAATTTGCAACCTCATACGTAGGAAAAATAGTTGAGACCCCAAAAATATTGTGGAGCCCATTAGAACCAGCAAAAATTAACCACAGAAAAGAGATAGAACATTTACAAATAGCAATACAGCATATGAAGGAAGGAAGGAAATAACTTAGAGTTAAAAGGGCTCCATTTTCATCATATAGCAGTACACACATCTATGATATTAAGCATCATAATTGTAATAATATTAGTTATATATGCAATAAGAAAATGTAACGTATCTGATAACCTGCGCGTTATCAAAAACACAAAAATTCTGGGCCCCCTGGCAGTATGTTCAAGCGTGTACATGTGGCACAAATCAAAGCAGATTTGTGTTATTGTGCCAGTAAATCCGTATTCCCAAAAAGTGGATCGGAACATATAAACAAAAATTAAAATACTAAAAATTTAAAATTTACAGCGACAAGTTAAATATGTTAAATTAAATATTACTGGATAACCTGCCAAACAAACAAAAAATTAAAATTCCCCAACCACAAATTTTAGGCCCTGGCAGTATGTTCAAGCATGAACATGGCACATAAGTAAATATGTATATTAAAAATAGGCAATAGTCGATAACCTGCGCGTTATCTGAAGCCAAGCAATAAACATGTCATCCCTTAGCTGCAGCGACCAACGCAGCAAGTAATAACAAAGTAAGAAGGCTCCTGTTGAGACGGGTCGACTACGAGATACCCTGAACCCTGAAAAGTGATACTCTTTTCTTCTTTACGAACGTATGACCACGCTCAGTTGCTGCCGTGGCTTGGGGTGGGTTGGGCTGAACTTTAGACGCTTATAACACCATTTCTAGATGGACGATCTTCATTTTTCAAATTCAAATTTTCAGTAAATTGGATAATCCGCGTATCCATAATATCTATCTAAATAAACAATTTTGAAGTATGTAGCTTAAACGGTGTAAAAGTTATGCCCAAAAAACCTAAAATATGTAAACGAATTTTCTATTTTTTATCGATAATTTGGAAATGGGATGAGTTATTGAAACTAAATAAACTCGTACTGCGTAGCTAACATAAAAGTGTTCATGTGAAATTGCAGCTATCTAGCTTTTGTAGCTTCCGAAATCTCGACGTTCATACGGACAGACGGACGGACAGAGCTCAATTAATTTATTTTTTATGCAGATCAAGAATGTATGTATATACTATATGGGGTCTGCGAAGTCTCCTTCTGCCTGTTACATACATTTTCACAAAACCATTATACCCTGAATTCCCATTTTTCAATGGGTTCAGAGAATAAAAATGTAATGTAAGACGTGAAGCCGTTCTCACGATCGAAAAGGGACACTTGACAAACATCTGTGCACTTGCATTGAATTAATTGTAGCCTTCCATTGCCTGGAAGTATTTTTAGCTCTCTCATGCCCATATACGCATATATGTTACATAGACGCAACATTGTATTTATGACCGTGTAACTATCATTATTTAAAAATTTTTGTTTTGGTTCTTTCTCAGAAATATAGCTGCATGTGTTGAGTGAGCTTACAACTAATTTCTCGGTAGTCAGGTGTTCACGCGTTCACTTTGTATCTGTTTTTCCGAGAGCGCAGTCGACAAATTCATTGTGCAAAAAAACGTAGTCTTAACAAAGTGTTAAAAAAAACATTAAAATAATTAATTCATTCCAAAATCAAGTTCAATAACAACATAAAGAAGACTGAGTATTTAAAAAAAAAAAAAAACCGCATGAAAAATATTATTTAGTTTGCTTGTAATAATTTTACAAATGTCGTGTTGCGTATATACAACATTGGTCTATTGTGGTAATTTTGGTGTATCTGGGATTATATATGATTTTACTCTGTACATTGGGGAAGGGACGTGCAAGACTTATGGCTTGGGCATTTCATCAGATATCGTGCTATTTTTATACCCTGAGTCCATTGAAAATGGGAAATCAGAGTATAATGGTTTTGTTAAAAGTATGTAACATGCAGAAGGAGGCGTGGCAGACCCCATAAAGTATATATATTCTTGATCAGGGTGACGAGAAAAGTTGATATAGCCATGTCCGTGTGTTCGTCCGTCCGTATGCATGAACGCGTCGATTTCCGAAGATACAAAAGCTAGAGAGTTCATTCTTTTTGTGTTAGGTCCATATATTGCACGCGCAGTACGAGTTTGTTTCAGAAATTCGATAACTCGTATATTTGAAAAGTTATCGATAAATGAATTTATCGGGAACCAGTTATAAAATTCTAGCTAATTCATCTTTAAAGCTAGAGTCTCCAAGTCTTCAGCATATATATAGATACTAATTTAATACAATTTCGGTTTTTGTCAGATTTTAGATTCCGGTTCCCACTAGGGTTGTCGAATATTTTTAAAATATAATATCGATGATATTTTAAGTTTTGAAAAAATATCAAAATGATATTTGATATTCAACTTTAAAAATATCGATGTATCGATATTTTCAATATTTTTCTAACTTTTTCCCACGATAACTTTACAATCCGATTGGATTCCGGTTCCCACTAGGGTTGTCGAATATTTTTAAAATATCATATCGATGATATTTTAAGTTTTGATAAAATATCGAAATGATATTTGATATTCAACTTTAAAAATATCGATATATCGATATTTTCGATATTATTCTAACTTTTTCCCACGATAACCTTACAATCCGACCAAAAAAAAAAAAAGAATAATAAGAATAACTATTTTTCATAATACTGACCAGTATTATGTACTCAAAGATTAAAACAAAAAACAAAAAAACCCGTTCTGATATGTGAGAATCCGTCATACGACTTAGTGAGTCGCATACAACGCATTTTATTGGCGAAGCAAGTCGCTCCAAAGCCACTTAGCTACCAGGGGCTGATCGTAATGCAATCTTCGATAGTACTGTCATAGTGGCCTTATGAAAATTCCAAAAAAATATCGGTTTGCTTTCCCAAGAAGTTTGTGGCAAGCTGCGTTACATCTCAAGTTCCCTCTTCCGCAATGTGTACTTTTTTGTGGTCGTTTTCGAAGCTACCACCTTTTTTTTTTTTTTTTTTTTTTTTTTTTTTTGTTGGGCTGAGGTAGGTAAAAATGCTTTATGCACCGTCAGTCAGGTCGTCACTCTGCTGGTGTGTCGGACTGCGTGACTGCTTACCGACTAAAAAAAACGTCCTCTTCTAGGGCTAAATTCCACCTTGGAACCGGGAACTATCTCGCATTAACCTTCAAGGTGGCGCCCTCAAATATGCTCTTATCTGAGCGTTACCCTCTCTGTGCCTGCGTCCAGGTCATACTTCTTCTGTCGCAGAACATTTTTGGCGAAGTCACAGACTTTTTTCCAGGCATCTATGCTGCTGCACATTTTCTGTACTATTGTATCTACTTTGACTTCGCCGACAGAGCCTGCCAAGCCGGTTCTCTCTTCTGACCACCTTTCGCAGTCAAAGAAAGTGTGTTCTGCGTCGTCCATTGTTTTTTGCAGTAAATACAGCTGGATTCATCCGTTTTCCCATCTTATATAGGTACTTTCGAAAGTATCCATGACCGGAGAGCATTTGTGTAAGATAAAAAGACGTTTCACCGTGCTTTCTACTTATCCACTGCTCTAGATCGGGGATTACTTTTGCAGTCCATCTTCCATATCTTTCGGACGACCATCTCGCCTGCCAGGAGGCTATGGTTTGCTGCCGTATGACCTTTTGCTGCCTGTTCAGAGAATTCTCCGCTCTGCCGGAGTTGCCATATTTTCTTGCGTTCTTGAGCAAGTAGGTCCACCGGTATGACTGCTGCTATCACGACTACTGCAGCTCCAGATACTGTGCGATACGCCGATGATATCCGCAAGGCTGCTCTTCTCTGCACGGATAACATCGGTTTTCGCCTTACAGCTGCCTGTAGAGTATCCGCCCATACTTCGCTACCATAGAGTAGTGTAGCGTTCGTCGTTTCCATAAGAAGTCTCCGTTTCCCTTCCGTCGGGCCGTCAACGTTTGCCATCAGTCTGCTGAGAGAGCCCGTTATTGCAGCTGCTTTTCGCGTGGCGTGCTTCAGCTGTTCCCCGAAAGTGAGTTTGCTATCCAGTCTAACGCCTAGATAGTTCACTGTCCTCTGAGTCCTTATTCGATTTCCGCTTACTCGCATCTCTATTTCGGTTGGAATCTGCTGTGAGGAGCAATATAGGTATGCACGTATGCAGTGTATATAAACACATGTATTTGCTGTGTGTTTATATGCACATACGTGCATGCATATATTGCTCCACACAGCGACGCGAACACTATAGGAGCAACCCTCGCGACTGGAAGGGTCAGAGAGCGGACTATAGTCTGTCTCTCTCGCTCCTATAGTGTCAGCAATTGGCTCGCGTCGCTCGACCACAGGTCATAGGGCACCGTTAGCCGAGGTACCGCTCCAAGTGACGGACGCTGTCTTTTTGCATAGCAACAGCGGTACTTCGGCCAACGCGAAGCTGCCGCGACATTTGGCGGCCTGCTGGCGTCACCCAGATCACGCGGTTGTGCCGTTAGATGGGCACGAGCGGCAGGCAGGCCCCGCTCCAGAGCCGAACAGGGCCTGCGGCGGCCTTATAAAAGGGCACCGGCGGTGTCATAGGGCAATCAGAAAAGTACGCAAGAATCAAGAGTGAAGATCGAGAGTGAAGATCGAGAGTGAGATTCCAATGAGCCATAATTGTCTGCCCAGCCGGAGTGCGTGAACAAACATAACGCTCGACGACTATACAAGTGTGTTGTATCGCCAAATAATAATAAGTATTATAACGAGAATATACCAAGTACAAAATCAAACCCACAAAGTGTTATTATTCAATATCGCAAGGGCTTCAACAAATAAATTTGTTGAAACGAACGCACAGTCGGCTGAAACTGGCCCGGCTTAGACTCGGGCATAACCGAAGGTTCGTTACAACTGGCACCCAACGTGGGGCCCTGCGATAAGAGAATAAGCAATACTTGTGAACAATGGTGCGAGCTTGGGTGTATAACCTCAAAAAGGACGATGTGCTACGATACGGCGACGAGTTCGGAGTCACGCTGTCGGGCACATTGGACGTGATGCGGAGACAGTTCGGTGAGTGGGTGGAGACGAACGAGGGAAGGATCCCATATTCGCTCAGGCTCGCCGAGCTGGCGCGTCTGCATGGACGCCGCCCGTCAAATAATGAGGACGTACCAACTGTCGTCGTTGGAAACGAAGAGTACGAGGAAGATCCAAATGCGGCGCGGCTATCTCTGCCATCCACCAGTACCGCTGCGCGGCTGCAGCAGACAGAGCAAGGAGCATGGAGAGCCACGTCTACACCGCAGCCTGAAATAAGGACGCGAGGGCCAAGCAGCTCAGAGCAGGAGTACCCAAAGGTGGCCAAACAGGTGAGGGAGTGGAACTTCCGCTTTGATGGCACCTCAAAGCCTTTGGAGTTCCTGGAGCAGGTGGAGTGGTCAGCAGACACCTATGGCCTGGATCTGGATCTGATCCCAAGAGCGATGCCAGAGCTGCTGAAAGGCATGGCTCTAAAGTGGTACGTGGCCAACAATAGGCACTGGAAGACCTGGGGAACCTTCGTGAGAAGCTTCCAGGAGTTCTTCCTGCCGAGGGACTACCTGGAGGATCTCAAGGACGAGGTCAAGCGTCGAAAGCAGATGGTGGACGAGCCATTCAAGATCTACATGGTGGAGATGCAGACTCTCATGCGGCCGCTGCGTTATGGGCCAGATCATGAGATAAAGTTGATTTACAACAACAGCCTCCCTGATCTGCGCGCCTACGCTCGGCCTTATCAGTTCCAGAGTCTGATGGAGCTGATGAGGCTGGCCGACGAGTTCGAGGAGTTGGAGCGAGACCGCGAGAGATTGCGTCGGCTGCAGCGGCCAACACAGACGCGTTTGATGGTCATGGCGGATGACGATGGCCACAAAGAGGAGTGTCTGTGTCCTCGTCCAGCGCCAAGGGCTGCTTCCCCAGGACAAAGGACACACATTCTCAATCCTGACAGGGCATGCCGGATGTGCGGCCAGGAAGGGCACCGGGCTCTGGAGTGCCGTAACAAGGCACTGGAGTTCTGCTGGCAGTGTGGACGTATAGGCGTGCGCACGATTACCTGTTGCCAGTCGGGAAATGACCAGCGACACCCGCCATCCAGGGGCAAGCGGGAGCAGCGTCAAGGAGCCCCCCAGGCGTTAGTAGGTAGCCTACATGACGAAGGCCACCAACTGACGGCGATCGTGGTCATTGGAGCCAGGCAGCAGAAAGCCACGATCGACACAGGAGCCTCCAGCAGCTTTATTAGCGAAAAGCTCGCTGAAAGGCTCCAAGGAGTGGGCGTGGTGCGTGCCACAAGGCGACGCATACGTCTGGCGAACGGCAGTTGCAGTGAAGTGGACTCGCAAATGGAGACGAAGATGAGCCTTTGTAGCTGCGTGGAGGCTGTGTGTGCCGACAGAGCGGCGCAAGCACGTAATAGAGGTGAGCCACGACGCAGCCACCGCTGGCCATTTTGGGAGCAGAAAAACCATTGCTCGGGTGGCAGCGAGGTACTACTGGCCAGGGATGTACCGGGAAGTGCGCAGCTACGTACAGCGGTGCGAGCTGTGCCAGCGCTGCAAGTCCAGTCAGCGACAGGCAGCCGTCCACAGGCCCGAGAAGCTCTTGGAAAAGTTGGAAAGACCAATTCAAGAGCAGGCGCGGCATTTCAACTTGCGGCGGCGGCAATGGAAGCCGGCTATTGGGGACAAGGTGTGGGCGAAAGAACGCCACTTGTCCAATGCCGCGGACGGATTCGCAGCGAAGCTGGCACCGCGATACGGAGGGCCATATACGGTAGTCAAATTTGTGTCGCCTGTCATCTGCAGCAACTCGGATGCCGAAAACCGGACCCGGACCGCGCATGTGGCTGACCTGAAGCCGTGGAGAGGCGAGACGGGTGAGTCGCATAGCGTGGCAGAGCAAGCTGCGTTAAGTAAAAATTTCTAAAAAAAAAAAAAAAGGGAGTGAATACACATCGCGATGTGTATTGCTCCTAAAAACGCCTGAAAACACCTAAAACGAAGAAAAAATTTAAATTTAAAACTGTTAACTAAGTGACGCGCAACAACAAATTTTTAAATAACACGCGCACTGCAGTGGAAGCGAACAGTTAAAACTGTTAGCTAAGTGTGTGCAACAACAAAATTTGAAATTGCGCGCTCAGCTGACAAGAGTTAGACGCGCACGCATAAACATAAACAACAACAATTTATGCTTCGAGCTAGCGCACAACAATAACACACGCAGCTGATTAAGGACAAGCGTGTGCAAGAACACGAGAAAAGATTAATGGCCTCGCGAGAGACGAGCGAGCCCAACGATCAGCCGCTGTCTCGCGAGAGACGAGCGAGCCCAGCGATCAGCCGTTAGCTCGCGAGAGGCGAGCGAACGCACAGCAAACGCCGTTAGCTCGAGAGAGGCGAGCAACAACAAAATGCATACGACATGCAAAACAGCCAACAACAAAAGGCACGCAGCATACAAAACGGGCAACAACAACATGCGTAGGCGCGTAACCCAGTGAACAATTTGCATAGTGCATTTAACACAGGCAACAACTATGCAAGGCAAGAGAGAGCGTGCAAAGGCATAGACTGCGTTTGCCGTAGGTGGGCAGATAAGGATGCGGGGCAAGGGGAGACATTGCAGCGGTATCTGGGCGATACCGTAGCTGTCGGCCTGCCTGGAATTCAGCAGCTGCGGAGGGTATGCTAGAGCAGGCCGACGTGCATATCCCGTTCGACGTTGACGCCTACGACGCCGGCAGCGAGCCGGCCTGGGTATAAATAGAGCGAGCAAGCTTAGAGGCGGGCGACAATACTGAAAAAAAAAAAATTACGAACGAAGGTGCAGCTACAACTCATCAACGTCCTGGGAGGGCACACCCGGCCGATCCGCGACTGCTGGCCCGCGATTCCGCTGGAGCGGCATCCGGAGCACGCCCGGTGTACCCAACCAGGACTCGAGCGCAGCGGAGCCGAGTGCGCTTGCCACCGGTGAGACTCCCGTTTCACCCACGGCGGCGCATTCGCCCTCACCTCGGGCGACATCGGTCATATCTGGAGCTGGAGCCGTCTTCCAGCGAGGACTGCCGGCTGTCTGGCGAGGAATCATGGTCGCCGGCCAGCTCTAGCAGCTCAGAGCGAAGGACATCGCTGGAGAAGACGGACGAGGAGAGGTGGGACACGTCGCGCGTCTCTGACTATGTCCGCAACGGGCGATATTCGCCCACACGGGCACTGTGGCGGCCACCACGACCCCCCACGCCATACAGAGAGGAGAGCGGCGTGGACGTGGTGGTCATCTCCGACGCGGAGCCAGAGCCGGAGGCCGAGATCAAGGAGCCAGAGCCGGAAGTTATCATCATTTCGGACTCGGAGGCGGAGGAGGAGCGACCGGAGCCCATCATCACGGCCCAGTTTGAGGAGCAGGTGCGGCAAGGGCGAGTGGAGCGAAAGGTACAGTACACCGTGACCTGGAGCGAACCACTCGCGGCATGGCCAGCCGACTTCACGCTCAGCGTGATAGAGGAGCAGGAGCCAGGCCCAGCACGAGCGACACCAACAGCGACACCAACAGCGACACCACAACGCCGGTTATAAGAATCAGAGCCCACGCGTCCGGCCCGGCCGACGCTGCAACGACAGGCATCATGGCCAGAGGAGGGGCCAGCGTGGCACGAGGTGGCTAGGGAGGCATGGCCAGAGGAAGTGGCCCAACAGGCGGCTCAACTGGAGGCGAGAGGTGCCAGCCGGACTGCGCGCATACTGTGGGTGGAGGGCGTCAAGCACCGCATCCGCCGAACACGCCTGGGATGCCGCGTCTTCACCCAACGAAGGCTATAAGAAGAGTGGAAAAAAAAGAGAATAAACCCAAATAGAAATAAAAACAAGTAAGAACGTTGCAGTTAGGCGCAACTAACAGCGATATACTTTGTTCCCATAGGTGCATCTTATTTTTTTAATAAACATTTAATTAACGAAATATTTCGGCAATTAGAAAACGTACATGGCAAGCAACAAACGTTTTTCCTACACATACATATAGATTTACACATGTACACACTATACGAGTATACACACAATTTTCTATGTATACATACAAAAGTTTGGATGCCAGAATATTCTAAGAATTGTGACTGAATTGAGAATTTTTCGATCGTTACTTTAGTTTTGTCAAAAGGCGCTCTAGCAATGTCTTATTTGGTTTTAGTTAACGAAGCGCGGGTCAGGGCAGTGGCGCTGGTGGTAAGCGCTATGCAAGCTATACTTAGGTGCGTGGGTTCGAATCCCGCAGAAAACTTTTTTTCAAAAATTATTTATTTTTTATTTTTTTAATATTTGTATATTTATTATAAAATGCTTGCTGCCAATTGATAATCATTTATAAACATACGCATATGAATTGTGAATTTAAGTAAAAACTAAAACTGCTTTATGCTTTCCGATTTGCGACGCTGTGTGGCAGGCAGTTTTTCTATGCATGCATATATGTATGTATGCATGTGTGCGTGTATACACATCCAAAAGTGTATACATATTGCAAGAATTGCGATTGTATTGTTTTGTGTCGTCACAAGCTGCTGATCAGCTGGTCAGCTGATCAGCTGTGAATTTATTTAGGTTTAGCTAACGATTACATGTTGTTTTCAAAAGACCCAGGTTCGAATCCCGCTGGAAACTTTTTATTTATTAATCAAAAACTTATGAATTTTATTTTTTAAATTCATTAATATTATTATATTTATGCTAAAATGCTTTCTGCCATCATAGCAATTGCTACTAAGCTATTATATGCATGAATTATGCAGTTGGCCACAACAAATTTCTTTGCCGATTGGCCACGCCCCCAGGGGGCGTAGACGCATAATTTTTTGCCAGTTCTTAGAAAGGGCCGAGGCTAACATGCCTGCAAAATTTGGTTGCTTACATTCCAAAAATGCGAAAATTACAGGGTATTTTTCGATATGCCACGCCCCCAAAGAGGCTGAAAAATTATTTTTGGGGCATCGATAGATGAGAACATTAGTAACTCAACCATCCAATTTTCAAGCTTCTAGCTCTAAAACTGTAGGAGATATAAACTTTTGCGGTTTGCCACGCCCCCTGTGGGCGTAGATATATCTACCATAGCTTATTAGTCTTGGGTTGTCAACCCGAGTATACATGCAAAATTTCAAGTCTCTAGTGTCAATAGTGTTCAAAATATAGCACAATTTGAAAAATCACTATATATTCAGGTCCGATTTGCCACGCCCCCAATGGGCGTAGACATAAAACTTTTTAATCGATCTTCTTAGAATCATAACATTAACTCACATGCAAAATTTTAGCGTTCTAGCTTTAACGGTGTAGAAGATACGTATTTCCCGATTTGCCACGCCCCCAATGGGCGTAGATATATCCGCCATAGCTTTTTGAACTTGGGTTGTCACCCCGAGTATACATTTCAAATTGCAACTCTCTAGCTCATCATCTAGTATGATAACTTAACTATGGGCGGAGTTTTCCGATTTGCCACGCCCCTAGTGGGCGGATCGGGAAAATTTTTACACTTTATAATTCGGGAACATATATGAGTATATGTTTAAAATTTCAAGTCTCTAGCTCTAATAGCGCCGAAAAATATTGCGTTCATACGGACAGACGGACAGACGGACGGACGGACAGACGGACAGACGGACGGACAGCAAGACGGACATTGCACAAACCCAATATACTTTTTCCCCTTCGGGAACAAAGTATAAAAAATATATATATATAACAAACTTATAAATGGGTACTGTTGGACGACAGGGAGTGTGGGCGCCTGCCACGCGGCCGGTCGCAGCGACTGGCGTGACGAGTGGAGGAAAATGGCTCTGGCGAATCCTCGTGCATTGGCCGGCGATTCCGCTGAAGCTATGCGCAGACGAGGAGAGTGTTGCCATTGCCATTTCTCACCGTTACGCCGCCGTCGACCGGTTTGCGAACGACGCCGATAATACCTGAAGTCCAACAGCACCACGAGAAAACGAAGGCGTGATTCCATCCGAGAGTCCTGGAGGACACAAAGAGCCCATCCATAGGTGGAAACAACGCTTCCAGCGCCAAGGGACGAGGTGTGCCAATTGGGAGAATTGGCCATCTGACCTGCGCACCTGCGCCGCAGCCACCGGGGCCTGCAATCACGAAGAGGAGTGTTTGCAGCGGCGCCCGGCGTGGGCAGAGGCGGCGGCAGGCCCGTTGGGTCCAGGGGCATCAAGGAGGCATCAACTCGGGCTGGAGGAGTGGAGTTTTACATTAAAAATACGTAAGAGAAAAATTAAAAACATCTAACTCACTTACCAGCAACGCACGGAATTGCCAGCAGCGAGCGGGAAACAGCTGATGAGCAGCACGGCGCTGTTAACAGAGCGTTAACAGCGTGGATCGACACACTGTGGAGAAGCGTGCCATCGATCAACGCAAGGTGGAGCAACAACGGAAAAGAGGCGCGGAATTCAAAAAAACACGAAGGTCGTCTTTTCCAAAGGAAGAGGGGAGTGTGAGGAGCAATATAGGTATGCACGTATGCAGTGTATATGAACACATGTATTTGCTATGTGTTTATATGCACATACGTGCATGCATATATTGCTCCACACAGCGACGCGACCACTATAGGAGCAACCCTCGCGACTGGAAGGGTCAGAGAGCGGACTGTAGTCTGTCTCTCTCGCTCCTATAGTGTCAGCAATTGGCTCGCGTCGCTCGACCACAGGTCATAGGGCACCGTTAGCCGAGGTACCGCTCCAAGTGACGGACGCTGTCTTTTTGCATAGCAACAGCGGTACTTCGGCCAACGCGAAGCTGCCGCGACATTTGGCGGCCTGCTGGCGTCACCCAGATCACGCGATTGTGCCGTTAGATGGGCACGAGCGGCAGGCAGGCCCCGCTCCAGAGTCGAACAGGGCCTGCGGCGGCCCTATAAAAGGGCACCGGCGGTGTCATAGAGGCGATCAGAAAGTACGCAAGAATCAAGAGTGAAGAATCAAGAGTGAGATCGAGAGTGAAGATCAAGAGTGAGATTCAAGTGAAGTGCAAATACAAGTCATCGCGAGTGAAGACATCGAAGGACTACGATATCGACGCAGGACACCGATATCCAGGACTCGAAGCAGACAGGACATCGTGGGAGCATCCAAAGTATCCTGGGAGGATACTGCAGACACCTATAAGGACCCAGAAGTCACAAAACTTGTGTAGGTTCACGCAGCCGTGCGAATAGGTAGAAATTGTGCGCATAAGAACCTAGGTGCGCCAAGAGCGAGTTCAGTAGTAGGAGTAGCCTGTACAGCCGAGCGAACCGCCGGAGTAGACAGTGCAGATCCTGGCGTGAGCTGGAGCGCTTGGGAGAATCCTGGTGCTACTGAGCCATAATTGTCTGCCCAGCCAGAGTGCGTGAACAAACATAACGCACGACGACTATACAAGTGTGTTGTATCGCCAAATAATATTATAACGAGAATATACCAAGTACTAATCAAAATTCACAAAGTGTTATTATTCAATATCGCAAGGGCTTCAACAAATAAATTTGTTGAAACGAACGCACAGTCGGCTGAAACTGGCCCGGGTTAGACTCGGGCATAACCGAAGGTTCGTTACAAAGCATTTTTGACGTCGAGCGTTACTTAGAACCACTGGGCGCGAGTATGCATTTCCTCTTTTTGTTGCTCTGGCTGCCTGTACAACTTCATCAATAGCCCCCATTGTGGATTTTCCGGACCTGAAACCATGCTGTCTGGGGCTGAGTCCTCCAGCAGCATCTATTGCAGCTGTAGCCTTGGTTTCAGGAGCTTTTCTAACAGCTTGCCAGCTGTATTTAGCATACACAATGGACGGTATGCCGATGGGGTGTTGGGATCGCCTTTGCCTTTGCTGATGAGCACAAGTCTCTGCTCTTTCCATACTTCTGGGAATAATCTTTCTTTTAGACATGCGTTGTACATTCTGAGGAGAAAAGTTGGTCGTCCTGTTGCTATCATCTTCAGTATCTCTGCAGGTATATTGTCTGGTCCCGTGGATTTTTTATTTTTCAGGGAGAGTGCCGCAATCTTGAGCTCTTCCTCCGTAAAATTAGCAGCTGAGCTATGAGTTTCTTCGGCTGCCCGCGCATTCGTTTCGTGAATGTGTGTTGGGAATAGTGTTTCCACTATGTGGTCCATCGTTTCATCATCCACGTTTGGCGTTGCTCCAGAGTTCCTCAATTTTTTCATGACTACTTTGTAGCCAAGTCCCCAGGGATCTCTGTTTACATCTTTGCAGAGCTCCTTCCACTTGTCTTGCTTGCTGCGAGCTATAGCAATCGACAGCTCCTTTCTCGCATTGTTCGCTGCAACCGCTTCTAAAATAAAATTTCCAGTGCGTCGTGCTCTTGTCAGTTTTCTTCTGCACTGTATACATACTCGTATTTTTTCTGCGATATCGTGGTTCCACCAGTATGCCGCCTACTGCCATGTTTGCCGTGCGTTCTTGGCATCGAAACGTTACACGCTTTTACCATGGCTGTAAGGCTCCTTTCGACAATTTGGTTCGTACTCAGTGCCCCATCGAATTGTCGCTCACTTCTGTCTAGTTCAGTGAGTAATTTGTCCGTATCAATTTTATTTATGTCCCATCTGCGCGGTTTTTTTATAGGACGCGCGGGGGGTACTTGTCGTCTATTATTCTGGTAGGTGTATGAGATATACTCATGATCACTACCAGTGAAGTCGTCCAATACTTTCCAGTCCTTGATCCGATCTATAAATATGCTCGGATGCAAGGGTTATGTCCGGAATAGTGCCTTCGCATCCTGGCCTGTGGAAGGTGGGTCTGTTACCGCGGTTTTGCTACATCAAGTCCAGTCCTGGCTGCCATATCCATGATTTTACGTCCTCTAGAGTTAGTCGAGGGCATACCCCAATCTACTGCTCGTGCGTTGAGATCGCCTGCCACAATGAAAGGCTTCCTTCGATCCATGAGCAGGTCCTCGATTGCGTCTAGCTTAATGTGGAAAGTGTTTATGTCGTCGCTAGGTGTCAGGTAGCAGCTAACTACTACGACATCCCTGAACCGTGCGTAGACGTAACAATTTACTAGCTTGCTCTCTTGTAGCAGCTGTCCACTGGCACTGGGAATCCATATGGCCGCAGTCTCGGTTTCGTCCTCTAACCAAACTCCGTTTGCTTTCTGCTTGTAGTGCTCACTAATGATCACAATGTCGATAGCGTATTCCGCTACGATCTGTGTCAAAAGTGCATCTGCAGTTTTGCTCCGGTGTAGGTTACCTTGGAGTATCGTTATCATGGTGCTATACGAGTGCCTGAGCATTTCTGCGATCCTGGCATGTGGGCAACAGAGCTACGCCCTGCGTCAGTGCAGATGCAGCATTTTGGGGGTTTTTGCAGTCTTTCAGTTTGTGGCCTGCTTACCCGCACCTAATGCAGATGCCACCGCCATTTCGGTCTGGTCCTGTACAATTGGTCTGTAGGTGGCCGACCCCGAAACATCGATAGCATCTGCGGATGGTGTGGCACATCCTGGGCCTGACACTGACAAAGCCTATTTTAAGTTGTAGGCTGAGCAGCGTCTCCGCTAATTGGCTTTCCAGTGTTACGAAAGCTCTTACCTGTTCTCGGCTGTTCGGAGCAGTGACTTTTATTCGCAAGTCAACTGTTGTGTTGCCTCAGCCACTTCGGACTCTACAGTGAGTGAGTCGAGATCTCTGATCTCTACTGTCGCTGTAGGCTTCAGCTCGGCTACCGTGGCTGTTTCCCTGACGGTAACCTACCACCTTGGTCATCTAAATTCATCATAATGTTGTTTTTTATATGCATTGCCATATTTTATGTGTTACAACTTGTTTTTATTATTTTAGGGCACAAATTACATTAGGCTGTTCCATTTTTAAAATCTGAGTGATGCGTTTTAACCATTATGAGACAATTGCCAACGCAAATATATAAAAATATCAGAAATATCAAATATATCATAAAAATATTCGATATTTGGGGAAAAAAATATTCCGATATAAATCTATTTTTTTTAAATATATGTATCGATATATTGATATTTTGATATATTTTCAACAACCCTAGTTCCCACCTCGCCCCACCACCCCCAAATGTGTAAAAAATGCATTTCAAATACTAGAGACATGTAGTTTGGTTTAGCATATAGATATGAATATCATAATTATAATCTGAAGATATCAATACGATTGTCCATCTAGAAACAGAATTATTAATCATCAAAGTTGTCTCATCAAAACCCATGTGCCGCAGCAACAAAGGCAGCGAGACAGCAAGCCGCCTGCATTGCTCACACACATACATGCTTACAAGCGTGTGTGTGCTCGTGTTTTTGCATGTATAGTTTCTTAGGCGTGGAGAAACGAATCGAATAATTCTTGGAATATTATTAGTTCGAAGAAGGGCTCAGGGGATTTCGTCTCGACTACAGCTTTCTTACTTGTTATCATCTAATTTACCAGTAAACCAAAATTTCAAACTGTTTTTTGACGATTGGTTTTCGTCAATAAGCTTGATAAGCTTGATGATTGCTCTGAAAGAAAAAGGCATATTGGCCGTTGGTACAATTCGAAGCAACCGGTTGAAAGATTGTGCTCTAAGCAGTGAGGAAGACCTTCAAAAACGAGGACGAGGATCAAGCGATTTCAAATATGAAGCAACGCACAACTTGATTGCTTGTCGTTGGTATGATAATAAGAGTGTACAATTAGTTTCAAATTATGCTGGTAAGAACCCCATGAGCGAATGCAAGAGATGGTGCCGCAAAGAGAAGATGTTTATACCTATACCTCGTCCAGGTATAGTTGAATGTTACAACAAACACATGGGAGGGGTTGATCTTGCGGACATGCTGCTTGAATTGTATAAAATCAATCACCGCTCAAATAAATGGTACATGCGCATAGTTTACTGGTGCATAAACTCAAGTTTAGTAAACAGTTGGTTGTTGTACCGTAGAGACAAAACACATACAGACGGCGAATTGAAGTATATGCCGCTCATAAATTTTCAATTGGATGTTGCTTCCGAGCTTTTGAACGCAAATCAAAATACATTTGTCGCCAAAAAGAGAGGTCGTCCAGCACTTTTTTTTGGTAATGAATTCATCCCCCTCATCACCAGCTCCATCATCACCAGCTCCGTCATCACCAGCTCCGTCATCACCAGCTCCTTCTACTGGCTCTGAATCAAACCCCTGTAAAAGATCTTATGTTGTAGACCCAGCAAAATCACTACGATTTGGTGGTTGTAGCAGCATTGGATTTCCAAGCTGTAAATGCAGTAAATGTAATGTGCACTTGTGCTCCATTCCCAAAAAAAAAATTGTTTCGTGTCATATCATACATAAATATAAATAAAGGCGTTTGAGAAAAAATCAACTCGACTTTAAATATATAACCCAATTGCCCAATGTTGCATATACGCAACATCCTGTAGCTCTTGAACCAGGACACTTAGGACATTGAAATTTTTGTCAGTTGATATTGAGGTCAACTCTAGCTTATATGTATACTCAAAACATTTTTAGCCACGCCCATTTTAATTCGGGCATGAGAGGGTTAAGGTATATAAGCACTAGGACTTTAAGAAATAAACAGTTCAATTTTTGAATTTCGGCAAATGTCGAGTGTTTTTATTTTAATTCTCTAACACTTTTTGTTTACAATCATGGTGAAATAAGCTTATGTTAGGCAGCGGAGGCTGCGATAATTGTTTGTTTATAATATTGAAATGAAGCTAATGGTATGGTTTAATTTTTAAATATCACTGATTTGTAGTTCTTTGTTTATTAAACTGATTTTTAGTTTAGCGCCAATTTTGTTTTAAGTTCTTTATTTTTATACCCTGAACCCATTGAAAATGGGAATTCAGGGTATA
>JAUESO010000372.1:0-41605 GCA_030914385.1 Drosophila antonietae
TATTTAGCCGATCCACAGCTGAACGCCCACAAGCTATCGCCATCTCGCTCTCACTCACACGCTCTTCGAGTGCCCCGCTTATTCTCTGTCTGTCCAGCCCCTTTTAGCCCTGACAATTGGCAGGCCACAATTAAAGGCACATTCATCATACGCCCGGTGTTACACGCGAAGGAGCTAGTTAGCCAAGACCACAACCCGCTCAACGTCGCCTCAGCCCTACATAGCCCAGCATCCAGATACCCATACCCACACCACCACCCCCTCTTTTATATCATGTTCGTACATGTGTTTGCTCGTTGGCATTTGCTTTTAAAAACTCGCTCGTTGACATGTTTATGCATGCGCTGCTTTTCACTAGTTATCGATAAATATGCACACACACACACACACACACAGGCGTCACACTCTCGCATAGCTCGGCTTCGCTTGGCTTATTAATAGCTGTTGATATATCAAAACTAAACACTTATTGGCATCGATAACAGTTTGGGCAACGGTAAATGGCAATTAATCATTCGATTGGTATTTTAATGCCTGAGACATTTCAATTGCGAACCAGTTTTTTTGAGCTAGTTCACAGCAACAACAACAACAAGTGAAGGCAATTAATCAAAAAAGTTGATTTTAACTGCAATTTAAGTGTTTGTTTTGCATTTTTCTTTTGGCATTTAATTTGCGTACTGGTTCATGTTTGAAGTTCATGCGAACTAGTTCTCGTGTACAACAAATCTGCCATTAATTTTAGGTGCATTTTTTGCATTATCATATTTAGCTGCAGCGTCAACTTGTTAAACGATTGTTGTTGAACGAATTGTAGATACTCTTTATAAAAAGTTGTATAAATCTTACGAGATTTTATTTGGGTTAAAAAAAAACTTGTAAAACTTTTAATGCAAATAGTTTTTAATTTTAGTATTATATCGAATTCAAATCGAAATTTTAATGTAAAAAGTCATAAAAATATTTGAGATTTTATGTTCTTGCTCTTTTCAAATTTCAACATTTGGAACCACTGTGCGAGCTTTAAAAAAAAACGTTTTATTTGCTAATGTTGTTCGCTGCAGTTGTTGCTGCTGCTGCTGCTGTTGCTTTGGATTAAATTGTTTCAATTGCGAACGTTGCTCACAATTTGTCAAGAGTCCAAAGTGGCGCTCGAGTTGTTGTTGTTGTTGTTGCTGCTGCTGTTGCTGTTGCTGTTGCTCATGGCGCGTGGCAGCAACAGCAACAGCAACAACTGACAACAACAACAAGCGCCAAAGCAAACATGAGGAATTTCTATGTGATACCCTGTAAGCTATAAGCAGCATCTGATATAGTTAGTTGGTTTAAACTATTATGTTGAATAAATAACAGGTATAACTATCGGTATTTATCGATATTGCATATTACTATTATTCCATATTGATATTGATTTTCAATATTGCTATCGATATTGAATATTTATAACTGTCGATATTTATCGATAATCCTATTCAATATTACTATCGATATTGAATATTGAATATTTATAGCTGTCGATATTTATCGATATTCCATATTGATATCGATATTGTATATTGCATATTTGTTACTGTCGATATTTATCGATATTCATTATTGCTATTGATATTCAACATTGCTAGCGATATAGAATATTTAATATCGATTATAGCAGCCCAAGTCTAGTAGAAAGTATTTTAAATAAAATAATCATTTAGCTGATTTAGAGAAGTATCAAAATTCATTAATGTGTTGATCTTGCAGGATAATCGTATTTTCTTTCTTTATACTGTATCGTATACTTAATTTTGAAGTTGAGTTCATATTCTTGATTTGTATCGATAAATCATGAATGTAGCTTAACTATAATCTTTTCGTGAAATCAATGATATATAATATATTAAGGATATCATAAATTTACTTCATATTTGATCAATAGACCGTAGATGGACAGTAAATTGACTATGAACAGAGATTGGAGATTGGAAATATGGAGCAGAGCTTAGAAATGTTCTACTACATAATTTGAAATTTGTTTACAGGATATCTGCTAGTCGCAATGCATTGCACAGCTTTCGCACTTTTACTCGTTTGCTTTGATTTGGTTTTGGGTCTTTCATACGTAATCACGACTAATGAAAGACAACACAGCAGCAGCAGCAGCAGCAGCAACAGCAGCAGCAACAAATAGAATCAAACAACAATGCCTGCCTAGCTGAGATTGGCATTTGGGGTCGAACACGCCCCGTAAGTGGCCAGAGCCAGCCCACCGTTCCCCACCTTTGCCGCCCCAATGACCCGCCCACAAGTGCAGCTGCTGCTGATTGACAGAGCGCCATTTGGCTGTGGGCACGGCCAAAAAAAAAAATAAATAAATAAATAAAAAAAAGTCGGAGAGAGGGAGTTGAAGATGAGGAGGCAGATGGGGGTGAGGGTTACGTAGTGGGGCTGCTGTTGTCTGTGCTGCAGCAGAGAATCTGATTGAACAACTGTCCTCGTTTGGTCAGCCCGACTCAGAGTCAGCGTCAGCGTACTAGAGCTCGAGTCCAAGCTAAGTCAGGCCATAATTTAGCCAAATGTCGTGCCAGTCAACTGATCGCTGAGCGCTGACTACAAACATGCACTCGTAGACTCGTATACCCTAGGTCGTAGCGTCTTGTATGTGGCATGTAATGAGCAATCTATGAACTGAATCATTTTGTTTTTCACCAAGTTGTTCACAGCTGAGAAAAATAAAGTAAATATTGATAAATGCGACCAATTTGCATTTACAGGGTATCTGCAGTTGGTCAGCTGAACAAAATAACTATGAGCAAGCTAATTGTATTTGGCATGGCACAACAATGTAGCTTGTAGCTATTACCCTAACGACTAATCGATGCCCTGTACAAAGTAGAATACATACCCTGTACGTAGTGGAATATAGGGTATCTGTAGGTTATTCAGTGAAGTCGTGCGGTCTTAGTGGGCATTTTAATAACTATATATCATATTCATAAACTTTGCCTCCCAGGGTATCTGCAGTGCCAGCCATTTTATTCATAATTTACAGGGTATTTGATTGAGTTCAGGTTGGCTTTAACAAGTATTTGTACTTTGTAGCGCTTGCCTGGGCATCTCTTGAGCGTCTCCCATTTCCGTTTCATTCCTTTACAGGGTATCTCTGCAGTCGTTCAATTGAGCAGTGTCGCTTTTCGTTTGAACTTGTTTGTTTATTGTTTTCATGTTTGGCCCCGCCTGAAATTTGTTTGCTTTACATTTAGCTGCGCCCCAGACAACAAAACAGCTCGAGCTCCAATTCCAACTTCCAGCAGTCAATGTTCGCCCCAACTCCCCACTGCTTTCCGCCTGCCCCATTCGTATCAATTCTCATGCCTTTCCTTCCCATTTTTTTTCCGCTCATTAAGTTTATTGGCACGCGTCGTTGTCGACCGTCCCCCACAACGCTAATTGGAGCATTTGTTAAACGACTTTTGAGTTTTGATTGCATTTACCAACTGCCACCGGCTTTGGCTCCAATCCGATTGAACGATTGACTAACTGACGATATAACATTTCTATAGCAATTCTTTGGTTCCTCTCAAGTAAGCAGTCAAAGCAGCAGAATTGGCTCGAAAGATAGCTCATAAAGCAGTTGTTACACTTTGATTCATTATGTGGTTCATTGAGTGAATCCCACCTTAACTCAAAGGTAGTTCATCAAAGTTCTCACTGAGTAGTTCTTTCCATGAACGCTAATTTGGCGTGATTGAGTGAGTGAATCGACAGTTAATTTAGTGATTCACTTTGTTTTACATCAGTTGCTAGTTCTTTTAGTGGTTCACTTGGAAGTGGTTCATAAAATATTTCAGTAACTAGTTCCACCAACCATACATATGCTAGTGTAAGTTCCTTAAGTGGTTCACCTAACAATCCTCTGTAGTTCATATTATATGTAGTTCGCTCATCTCTCTTGTTCATATAGCGTATTCAGCCAAAACTTTTTAGTTAGTTCATTTTGTGGTTCACTTTGTGCTCATCTCTATAGTTCATTTAGTGATTAACTACCCGAAACTTTCTAGTTAGTTCATTTTGTGGTTCAACATACAGTCATTGATCAGTTAGCAGTTGATTTATTAGTTCACTTGGCTGTTCACTTAGTGGTTCACTTGGCAACACACTAATTAGCTCACTTAGTTCACATACTAATTCATCGAGCATTCAGGACTTGTTAACCATTAGCTCTTTACTTTCCCCAACTCCACATCGCTCGCTCTCTCGCTCACTCACTTGCTCGCCTGCTCTGTTGGCTCTGTCTGCATTTGCTGAACATTTTGTGCATTGTCGATTTAATTAATGACTCAGTGAGGTAATCAATTTGTAATTTAATTTGCAATTTTATTTACATAGCAATTGATTTTGATTGTTGCGTTACAATTACACAGCCCGGCGGCATTTCGAGGCGTTCCAACCAGTCCCCAGACAGAGTCTCAATTGCAGATACACAGCGACACACAGATGCAGATACAGATACAGATACATTTACAGACAGAGATACAGATACAGATACAAACCTGGCTAAAACAACAACAGCGACAACTGCATCGGGCACAACACGACATCATACGATACAAGGCGTTACGATATGGCTACGATATCACACGATACGATATGTTAAATTACGATACGTTGCAGTTCGAGCTCCCCAATTCCGTGTCTTGAGGCCTCTGGTCATTTGCTTGGCACAGCTCGCACGAGGTGTAATTGAGAAGTTGTTTCTGCTAATCGATGACACTCAACTAGAGCAGCTAATGATAGCTATGAGACTGGAATGAGAGCCAGTTAGACTGAAAGAAAGAGAGAGAGCGAGAGAGAGAGAGAGATAGATAGAGAATTAGAGGGAGCTAGAAGGAGAGTGTGTGTAAGTGTGAGAGGAAGAGAGTCAGAAAAAGAGTTAGAGAGTGATAGTGATATAGAGAGAGACACAGAGAGATCGAGAGTTATAGAGAGTGTGAGAACTAGAGACAAATTATTCGAGAGAGTAAGACAGATAGTGATTGAGAGAAGGAAGCGGACTGAGCGAGGGGGAGACAAAATGAAAGAGACAGATAATCACACATAGAGAAACAGCAAGAGTAAGAGAAAGAGAGAGAGAGAGAGAGAATCGCTTAAACTCTCATACGAATGACACACGCTGAGTACTTATCAAGCAACCTTCGCAGGTACTTTCATTGCTTGACACGGGGCTTCGTCTGTGGCTCTGGCTCTGCCCCTGGCTTTGGGTCTGCTCATGGGATTTGTTTGTGATTTGATTTGGTTTCGTTTTAGCGCTACGATTGCATACAATTTGCATTCGATTAAACAGCTGAAAGCCGTGGCAAATGGGCAGCCAAAGGGGCTGCTTGTGGCAAGGGGCGACAACATGTTTTTGTTGTGCCGTGCATGGATCATAAATAAAAATAGATGAAATTCCATAGTTGAAGGTGTTAAATGCAAGCGAGCGTAATTTACATCATCGATTTTATTAGCTTCAACGTTTATAATTCAATTAAATTGTTGCAACAGCAACAACAACAACAACAATAACAATTGCATACTCAACATTCACAAATCATTCACAATGGAATTAGCATTCGTCACAGTTTTTTCTTAGCGATTTGCTAAGATAGGAAGCGTGATCTTCGCCTCTATCTTTCTCTCACTATCTCTCTCTCTCTCTCTCTTTGCCACTCGCTCTCTCATTTCTTTTATTACCGGAAGTTAGAGAACTTTTAGCCAAAGTAGCTCATATGTCATCTGCTCTCCTATATACGATATATGTTAGATCTCTTCGGACTAGATTTCGGTGAAGTTGCTTAAGAAAGTTATTTTTCTCTTAATAACGTTTTTTCTTGTATTCATTTATAATTTCTTCACTTTCTATCTCAATTGTATGGTATTATCAAAAAACCCTTAAGTTCCTAGAGTACAAAATACAATCTTCACTAAACTTTCTTGGGGTCTCTTTCGAAGTCTCTTTAGTTAGTAAAATTCAACTTTATTTTCCAACATTCTTAACTTTTTATATGATATAAAGCTGGGCTAGTTCAGGCTAGTTCTGGTAAATTCAAAAATATCTTTATATCAAAATTTTCTCTCATAATTTCTAAAAATATTTAACTTGCAGCATCGTAGTAAGATTTGCTATCCGATATCATTTACTTGAGATCTTTTCTGAAAATAAAACTTTTGATTTTTGCTATATATCAAAATTTATATATATTAATTATTATTTATTTTTATCATATAAATAAAATGTTTGAATAACTCAAATAATTACTATAATTTTTTTGTTTCTTTTCCATATCACAATTTTTTATTTATTTATTAATTTATTTTTTTAAAATTTGATATAATTTCCTTAGCACTTTTTGTCTGCGCTGCAATCATGTATTATAGAAAAGTTTTCATTCGGATTTTGCAATTATATTCTGAACCCATTGAAAATGGAAATGAGAGACATCGCAGACCCCACAAACTATATATATTCTTGATCAGCACAAATAAATAAGTTGATATAGCACCGTCCGTCTGTCCGTCTGTCCTTCCTTACGTGATCTGTGCCAAGTATTTACTAAGACTAATTATATTTTTTATAGCATTTCCAATGAGTTTTTTATTTAATTCAAGATTATTTTTACTTTTCTTTTAATTATTATTATTTTTTTTAATCTTTAGCGCATACGCCGCGTGGTATTTTTGTTTGTTTTTTCTTGTTTTTTTGTTTGCTTAGCCTGGTCGAAATCTTTGGCTGCTAATTGTCGCATTTTGTTAATGTTTATTGAATATCGAAATATTATTATGATGTTTATGGCCTTTTGGCTGTTATTGTTATTGTCATGCTGACAAATTAGTTTCACACTTTGCCACCAATTTCGAGTTGGACTTTCAGTTTGTTGTTGTTGATTTGTTTGCCGCTGTTGTTGCTGTTGTTGTAGTCGCCCACAACTCTGTTCCTCAAAGTCCAACTGTTGGCTTTCATTCATGATTGCCACCAACCGCTGTTGCTCCCCAGCTCACCTCACCATCATCTGACAGCATTTGGCAGTCCGCCCACCCAGAGCCAGCTAGCCAGTCAGCCAGGCAGCCAGCGCCTGCCTGCCTGCATTTATAATTAGCTCCAAATTTGTCTTTCAGCCAGTTTTATGGTCATGTCCAGTTGCTTTTGTTGCCCACCTGTGCCCCCATCCTCCATCGCCCAATCCACACGCCTCCTGCTACCTCGCTCCATCTTCGTCTTCGTCTTCATCTTTGGCTGTGCTTGTGGCCAACATGTTCTGGCCAAATTGGCGTACAATTCATAAAAATGAAATTTGTTGCCTTTTTTTTTTTTTTTTTGGAATACCCTGTAGATATGGGTATTCAGCTGTTGATAGAAGATGCTAGAGAGTATAGGGATTGTGTATATAAGGTACTATATATAGAGGTCTCATCTAATCACATCTTAGGATTCTTGAGAGTGACCAAATAAGAGTGAACATTTAAATATGAAAATATTCCATATACCTTGCCATTAAATAATTATATATTTTCATTTCCCAGAACCTTTGCAGCAGATCTGTAGAACACTGCTCCATGATATACATACATTTATATATATATTCTAATATAATGATACAACTTATTTTACGCTACAATATTTCTCAACTCCTTACAGGGTATTCCATAGCCATTTACTTTACTCCCTCAACTGCCAGAGACTTGTTTTGGCATTGTTGTCTTACTTTTTGCTTTGTTTTATTATTATTATTTTGATTCGTATAGTTTATATATCAATGCTTTAAGCTGATTTTGTTCAAGCGCGTGGTCAACAAATTGGCCAAAAACAAAAACGAAAACAGAAACAAGATAAATAAAAGAAAAAAACATAAAAAAATAAAAACAAAACTCATTTTGTTAAAACTGGAGCAAAGCGAGTTGAAACAAAAAAAAAAAAAACATTCTCCATTCATTATTTTCACAGCTTATTTGATAGATCGATTCACTGGCTTGTATCTGTGTGTGAGTGTATGTGTGTGTGTGTGTGTGTATGTGTGTGTGTGACCATGAACAGTTTTTCGTTTATTGTTTCCCATTCCTCTTAGCTCTGAAAGCACTATTAGCTAACTTTCGAATGAGTTGAGTGGGCTTAGGCAGAGCTAGTATATAAATAGAAATCTCCTAAGTTATATTTAGTTAGATCATCTAATATATGTATCATTTAGATTGATAGTTTACAGCTCATCACACCTACTAGGTAGTATTACCATAAAGTTTACTCAATATATTATTTGAATGAGATAATTTGCGTATATCTTCTACATTCAAATGGATATAAAACTGTGGGAGTTGTGAGTCTCTGTTGATTGACAGATTGATGGATTGCCTGTTTGATTGAAGTGAATTGAGAGATTTTGTGAATCGAAGATTAAATAGAGATTCCAGATGAGCTAGTGAGTGCAACTGCAAGAAAGTTTCTTAGATTATAAACAAAATTCAAGTTCTGTGAGTTTGGGAAGAGCAAAAACAAGCTAGCAGTCTCTGATTGCTGCAGGGATTACTGTGGATCACTGGGGGTCGCTGGGGATCACTGGGGATCATCGAGGTCGTTGAGATCGCCGAGATGATCGGTGAGCCGGCTCTTGTCCGTTGTTGCAGCTTGTTGCGGCAATTAGCCAGCGACAGCGAGTGCCAATGTTTTCTGACCCATTGCCGCATTTGCATTTGCAATCAGGCAACAGCAACAAGTTTCGCGCTGCAATCGACTTCAATTTCAATTCAATATCGAATGCCAAATGACCATAAAAAAAAAAACAGGGGGAAAAAACACACACCACAATTCGTACTCGCTTTTTTGTGAGGTTTGCATTTCAATCAGCCAGTCGATCAATCAGTTCTGGCTCAATTTGACTCTAATCAATTTCCATTCAATGTTGAATGTTGGTTGACTAACAATTGCCTGACTACGGCCAAATTTTCTAACACCTTGCCAAAGCATTGCTATGCATTTCAATAGAATCTTTTAGTTGAGTTTGCACCTAATTGATTGACAGTTGAAGTTTCAATAATAAATGCCGAGTTTCTAGTCAGTTTCAATTTCAATTACAATGTCAATTTTAGTTCAATTTTGGTTTTATTTCTAGATTCTTAAATTTATATGAAATATCAGAAATTTGAAACAAAATCGAGCAAGTGGATTATCAATTTAGTTTTCGTTTTCAATCTGTTTTCAATTTTATTTAAATTTAGTCTTATTTTAATTTTAATTTCATTTTAATTCTTTTTTCAATGTTTAATACTTTTAATATTAATTTTATCCAAATGCTGGTTCAATATATTTATATATATAAATTTTTTTTATGTAATGCTAATGCAAACTGAGAAGTAGAAAAATTGAATGAGAAGCACTCAAGTTTATGGCACATTGAACACGATTTGCATTTAATTTCAATCAGTCAATCACTTAGTCAATTATTCATGCATTGCATGACAGTTATTTTTATGAAAATTCTTGAAACTGATTTAATAATAGGAAATCTTATGGTTGAATGACTTAAGCTGGCTATCAATCAGGAAGAAATTTGATTGAATTAATATTGAAACAGCAGCTAAAGACCCTGAATATTTCTACAAGTTTAAGCTAATCATATAATCAGCAATCAATCAAGACTTTGATAGAGAAAAAGAGATAGAGAGAGAGAGAGAAAGAGAGAGAAAGAGACTTTAATGAAGTCATTCAATCAATGAATCAACTAAGAATGAGAGTGAGCAAGACGTTTCAAAACGAAAACATTTTGTTGCTTCAATTTCAATTTCAAATTCAATTTCAATTGCAATTCCAAGTGGAAGTCGTTGTTCAATTGTAGCGCGTGTGGGCGGGCGTCAAAGATATTTCACATTTTAGCACAAGATTCGCATTCACAGAGAAACTAAATAACGATCAATCAAATAATCCGTCAGTCGGTCAGGCAAGCTTTCAGCCACATTGTATGAGAGTTGCAATCGTACATTGAAAAACGACGTTTAAGATTGAAAAAAAAAAGCAAATAGAATAAAGAGCATTACTTAGGCATTTGTTGTGAATAGAATGCTGGAGTGCTTAGCATATTTAGCCGCAATACAAATATCAAATTGCATTTTCAATTCATTTCCATTTCCAATTTCCATTTCAATTTCAATTTCAATTTCAATTTCAATTTCAATTGCCAATTGCCAGAGCTCAGATAATTGATGATTATGAGTGTCGGCTAAATGTCGTGAGCGTGTTATTGCAATGCACATAACTATATATATGTATATACGTATACAAACAGACAGGTATATACATATGTCTCGTAAATCAAAAGATATCATCTATAGCTGAGTGAGGCTGAGTTAGTGCTGGAGCTGGAGAGACGGTGTCCAAATGTGGGCGCTAAGGTTTGGCCAATTGCAATGCAAATGACAAATCGTTGCTGTGGTGGCAGGGGTAGGGGGTTAGCGGGATGTATTACATTTGACTTATAATAGCTCCATATACGGCCATTAAAGATGCCATCTCCAATCTTCACGACAAATGCCGCCAACGCGAAGCGCCACTTGGTGCCAAGTTTGGATTTCGAATGCATTTGGTGGCTCGTTTAGCGATTGCGATTGTGATTGCTAGATACGCGATCGCGTTTTGGCCCTTGCGTGTGCTAACAGTAGCTGTTGGCCTAGAACTGTGAGCCACACCCACCACAGAGGCACCACAGAGGCACCTCAACCTCACTCGCTCTATAACCCTGTAGCGCCCCCTCTCTCTAGCGCTCTCTCTCGCTGCGGCAAATGGCGACGTATTCATTTGTTTGCTGTTTGCCAATCAGCCTGTCAATAATTGTCAACAAGGTGTGACTATGCCAATATTTAATTATTCGATTTCATTTGCTTTTCAATCGCGACAACTGTGAGGCAAAAGCATGTGCGAGCCAGGGAATGGGGGAGGGAGACGGGAAGGGGAATCTCTAACTAAGTAACTGAGAGCGTAGTATGAATACCCTGGGATTGCTGAAGAGATGGGCATAGATGGAGAGAGAGAGAGAGGCGAGAAGAGCAGGAAGGAGTGTAGAAGAGTGATTACATGAGAGAGAGAGAGAGAGAGAGAGAGAGAGAGAGAGAGAGAGAGAGAGAGAGAGAGAGATAGAAAAAGACAGAGAAAGAGATAGAAAAAGACAGAAAGAGATAGACAGAGACAGCGAGAGATAGAGAGAGAGAGAGATTGAGAGATATACAGATTGAGAGAGATTGAAAGAGATAGCGAAAGATTGAGAGAGATAGAACAAGCTGAAAGAAATGGAAAAATAGAGAGCGCGAAGAAAGTTTGTGAGAAACAGAGAGAGAGAGAGAAAGATATAAAAAGAGAATAAATCAAGATATATAAAGAATAAGATGAGGGGAAAGAGACAGCGAAAGATATAGGGACAATTGAGAAATAAATTAAAGAGAGGAAAACGAAATCGAGAAAGAATAAGAAAAGGAGAGACAATGAGAAAGATAGAGTGATATAAAAAGAGAAGAGAGAGATAGTTATAGATATAGATAGTTATGTATAGATAGTTAATATATATTTACAGCGTATCTAGCATTCAGTCTCTGTCTCTCTCTCTCTCTCTTGCTCTACCACTGCCCCTCGCAACGGAATTTGTTTTTGTTTTTGTTGCTGTAAATTTGCTAAACATTTGCGAAAAAAACATTTGTCTTCAAGCATCCGTCGTCTGGCTGCGTATACAACGATGCAAATACTCGAAGCACTCAGCGTTCGATAGCCGTACACTCACAACAATATATATATATATATTAGATATTGCTAATAGTATTTGACTTTCAGTCGGAACACTTAACGCGTGTGAGAAAGCCTTTCGAAAATACATTTTAATAGTGAGTGAGTATAAAGTACGATCTACAGCCCAGCCGGTTCGATTCCGGAAGTACTACATGGAAATGGATACTCGAACCCGAACCATATTTTGCAAAATCTTCCCTATTCTATATACCATGAATCGAACATTCAGCCAGAGCGCATATGGCGAAACGGTTCAGAGACTTGTTCCAGATTTTACAGCCAAGCCTTACAGAACGACTTTTGCGCCGCAAGAGAACTACTTCACATGAAGCGAAACCTGCTTCACAATCAAAAGTATCTTAATAATGATCTTGCCTTATTAGAACCATTTAATGAGCGAACAGTAAAAGACTTGCTACC
Organism: Drosophila antonietae; assembly: GCA_030914385.1. NCBI lineage: Eukaryota > Metazoa > Arthropoda > Insecta > Diptera > Drosophilidae > Drosophila > Drosophila antonietae. The sequence goes on from JAUESO010000372.1 coordinate 12,197, forward strand.
GAAATACTTAGCTTTATTTCGTTTAAGAACTCACATACGATACGATCATTTAAGAAGTGTCTCATTTGAGCGCTTGCCAAAAATGAGTTCAGTTTCAATCAACTTTTATTGACAACCGCCAACATTTGGCTCTTTATAGATCCGGCGGATCCATCTAGATGAATCTCATATCGTTCATAGCTTGGCAAAAGGCAAAACTTAATTTCAAAGAAATTTTCCTATATTTGGAGTGAATGCTATTATGAATATCCGATGAAGCTTCAAATGAATCATTCTGTGTGTGTATACGATGATTCATTCCGAATTACGAGTGTCGTTTGAATCCTTATGAATGGCAAATGAATTATAATGAATTACTCAATGATATTTGCTGTAAAACTTTCAAATAGTTCATTAAAAACGCAATTTAAATTTGTTTGTTATTAAATATTTTTTAAAAATTATATTTATGTATTCATTGTATATATATTTATATATATATATATATATATATTTTTTTTTTTTTTTTAATTTTAACATTTTATAGTTTGAAAAAAAAAAAAACACTACAAAACTAAAAAAAAAAAAATAATAATATTTTTTGTTTTATATTTTTTGTTGTCTGTTTATTGTGTGTGTTTTTTTTTGAGGGGGTGGGGAGCTTATTTGTTTTTTTTTAATTTATAAACATTAAATTTAAATATTAGTAAAATATACTTCTTTTTTGTATTTTTAGTATTTCGCAATTAATTCATCAATATATATATATACATATATATTTTTATCTTTATATATATATGCATGTATGTGTGTGTATGTATTTTATATAAGTTTCATTCTTTTTATGGTATATCGTATCGTATTTATATTTATATATGCTATGAAAAAAATAAACATAAAATTATAATAATAAGAAATAATTTAATAGAATAAAATTTAATAAAAAAAATTAATACAATTTCATTTTCCGTTTCATTTTCATTTGTATGCGTGTGTGTGTGTGTGTGTATAAATATGTGTACATGGCATTTTCTTTAATTTTTTTTTGTATTTTTTTTTTTTCGAAATTTCAAATTGATTGAAATAATTTTGTTTTTCTTTACAATTTTTTTGTTCAACGCATTAAAAAATATATAAAAAATTATATATATTTAAAAAAATAATTTTTGTATGTTTATGTGTGTGTGTGTGTGTGTGTGTGAGTAACAATTAGTACAAAATAATTTCACATTGAAAATATTAAATTTTCAACTATTTATTTCATAAAAAAAAATTATGTTTGCTTACGAGCTAAGTATTTTCATTTGTTTTTTATATATATAATTTTTTTTATTTTGTTTTGCCATTCAGTCAATCAGTCGAAACTTTTGGTTTGGCCGCGGCAAAATGGTATCGTTAATCGATAACAAATCGATAGCGAAAATCGCGCCAAAATATAAACCGTTTCCCACTGCGTTTTGTTTCTCATAAAATATTATTCTCAAAAAAAAAAAGAAGATATATATACATATATATATCTATATATATGTATATATATCTGTATGTGTTTGTGTGTGTGTGTGCTTTTCGGGTTTTTGGTTCGCTTTCAAATTGCAATTTAAATATGAAATTTAAATCAATCGAAATGAATTTTTCCATTTTGTTGTTGTTTTTGATGGAGAAGAAGAAGAGTTGTATTATTAACATATTATTCATTTTTTGTTCTTTTTCACTTTCTTTACACAGCACAGTTTTTTATTTTTATTAATTTTTTTTTTTTGTATTTTTCATGTGAATTTTTTTGGAAAAATTTCAAACGAAATTGTGAAAAAATGCTTTCGAGCTAGACTCTAAATCGTAGAGAATTTTTAAAGCAACTCTAACTGCACTGGTTATGCACATATAGTATATATATATGTATGTATATGTATGTATATGTATATGTAAGTGTGTGTGTGTGTGTGTGTGTGGGGTGTGGCGGGGGGTAATACATATATATATATATATATATATATATTTATTTATATATATTTATTTATATATATGTTTGCCCTCGCTTTCTCGCTGTGTTCGCTTGCTCTTTCGCTCTGCCTCTCTTTCTGTCTATCTATAATACAAGTTTACATGATGCTCGGCTCTCTCAATGTCTCTCTCCGTTTCTCTGTTTCTCAATCTCACTGCCTCTGTCGCTCGCTCGCTCAGCTTGTGGCGCGCTGCTGATGATGCGGCTGCCTCTTGTGGTGTCGCCTCGAGCGTCGGCATTGGGTTGAACAGCACTCGTCAATGGGCTGGGCAACGCCACCCACCAGCTCGGCCACGCCCGTTTGCTTGTCGAAGAGACGCCGCTTGCTGGAGACGCGCGTCTGCTGGCAGGTGGAACGGGAGCAGCGTTTTGCGATCGCAATTGACCTTCGAGTCCTGAAAATGGAAGAATGCATAGATAGCGACATTAGTTCCATTGAGATTTGAAATGTTTTTATAGATTGTGATCACTTACCTTGCAGCGGCACTTGATGCACTTCTGCTCGCCGTGCGACATGAGTATGGGATGCCATTCCTGTCCGTTTTCGTATATCTTGTTGACCACCTTGCAGCCGCCGGCAGCGAGCACTTCCTCGGCATTGTGGGCCGCCGTACGCTGCACGGCCTGATCGTGGAGCTCGTTGTGATTGGCCGGCGCATGCTTGTTGCTGGAGCCGTGATTGCTCTGTTTGCCCTCCGGGCAGACCTTGCAGCAGGCCTTCTTGTCGGGGCGATAGGCTAGCTTTTCGCTGCACTGCAGCGGCGGGCAGACCATGCGTGGGCAGCGCACCTCCAGAGTCTGGGCATCACAGCTGCAGGTGGTGCAAGTGTCGAAGCCGTTCGGTGGCAAAAACGGATGCCAACTGGCGCCGGCGGCATGGAACTGTTCGCCCAGGCGGCAGCCACGACGCTGCTGCAGCAGATCGCTCGCATTGATCGCCGGGGAGCTGCTCAGCTGGGTCTGCCAATCCGCTGGCCTGGCCACACAGCTGGGGCAGCACTCGCCCTCGCGCTGCAGCAGCTGCTCACCCGTCTTGCACTTGAGCGCCGGACACTTGATCAGCTCACAGTTGGCCTGGCCGCGCTGGCAGGCGCACATGTGGCACGTGTCCTGGGCGCTGCGCCATTGCTCCGACTCGTTGTAGAAGCGGCCCGAGTGATAGCAGTTGCTCTCGGTGCTCAGCATCTGATTGCCATTCTGATCGCCCGGCACCGGCACATTGTTGTCCGTGTAGATCGGGAAGCAGTGCGCGGGCACCTTGGTGGACTTCAACTTGCCGCGCAGCAACAGACGCGGATTCACCTTCGAGTGCAGCTCCAAGTAGCAAACGCTCGTCTCCAGCTTGATCAGCTCTGCTGAGGGCATCGACAGCTGAAAGCCTTCCATGTAGTTGCCCGTGAACTCCTTGAGCAGCTTTCGTGTCACGGGCGCTCCAATGGCCTCGATCGGTTTCTCCTCCAAGTACAGTTGCAGCTCTTGCGTTGGCACGCCGCTCAGCGTTAGTTCGTAATGGAGATTGCATTCGTTGTCGATCGCCATCCAGGCCATGCCCATGCCCTGACCCTGTCCGTGCTCCACGTGCGCCTTCAGCAGAATGGGCTCAGCGGAGTCGCGTGCATCGGCCACGGGGCGTGGCACGAGACGACCGCGTATCAGACTCGCCTCATGATCTGTCGCCACATTGACGCCCAGTTCGCCGGCATAGAGTGACTCCAGGACTTTGGGTCCCAGCTTCTCCACACTGCCAACGGCCTGATTGAAATTGAAGCTGGGCGTCAGATCCTCGAGCTTGGCCTTGCGATTGCCCTGCTCCTCGATCAGGCTAATATTTGGACGATCTCTGGTGTTCACGTGATCCGTTTCAATATTATAGGCCAGCGAGCCGTCCGTGTTCAGATAGACCCAAGCCAGGCCGCTGCTGCGTGTGCTCAGCTCGTTGCCGTGCGCTGGCGCCAGCAGCGTCTGGAAGATCTCGCAGCTGGCACGCGTCACAATATGTCCCTGGATCTTTAGCTGTGGATACTTCTTCGACTCGACCGTCAGCAACAGTTTGCCGCGCGACATCAGGCGCAGATTCTGAATGGAAATGGGCGAGGATATCTCCAGCACATTGATCTCGGCCGATGGCTTGCGCACCCTTGACACCTCATCCAGGATCAGTTCCTTGCGCTCCGGCAACTCGATGCGAACACTCAGCCCAGCATCGGCATACTCCTCCCCACCAAAGATGCCATTGTAGACCAATGTCAAGTGCATGGAGCTTGCCGCACCGCTGCTCGTCGATACAATGGCCGTGCCGCCAGCACCGGCTAGTTGGGGATCTGTCTTGCCATTGGTCGCAGCCGGCTCCAGCAGTGAGCTGAACAGTTCCGTTTGCAGTGCCGTGTACTTGGCTATCTTGCCGGCCAAGGCCAGCTCCGCCTGATGCTTGTTGCCCCAGAGCAGCACCACATGGAGGCGATCGTCGCGCAGGATGCGCTTGTAGTCGCGGGGCACACGGCGCCAGACGCCACAGATTTTGCCGGTGGCATTCTGATAGACGCTCAGAGTGCCGCTCAAGGTTGTCTCCACCTGATGCTCCTCGAGTATATCGCCGCGATCGTCAACGAATTGTATGGCACGTGGTCGACCGATTTTCGATGATATATAGAACGAATAATACAGATTTTTCTTGTGGAACAAAAAGCGTGCAGTCGCCGCGACATTCAATGGATTGTATGTTGTGTACATGGACTTCATTTCCTCACCCTTCAGGAAGTACGATGTGCGACCCGTTAGCAGCGCAGCGTAATCTGTGAATCGAAAAGGAAGCAATGACTATTGTGAATGGAAAACACTAAATGCAATGAATGAATGAATAAACGAAGGAATGAATGAATTAGTGACTATGTGTGAGTGTCAGTGTGAGTGTGCACTATTGCCACCTTCCAGAGTTACTGGGAAGTCGACAGTCACCTGCTGTGCGGCTATGACACCTACTGTTCTATAGTAACTCGACACTCTGGCCTGCGAGGGGCCTGAAATTTTTTACAGCTGCTGCTGAAGGCAACAGAATGAACATATAATGAAATCTAGTAGATCGGACTACTATATCTTGTTATAATGGCAAATATATTTGTGAGTAAAATCATATATGTATATATCTTCATCGATTTCATCTCTGCACATAATGAATAGCTCGTTAGCTATTTATGCTTATCTAGATCTTTATGCTTAGATAGTTTCAATAGATTTCAATAGATTTCTACTTACGTTTCATGTTGCGCTCCTCTTCCTCGCTGGGCACTGGCACATCCGAAGCAGCATCCGTATCTGTAAGACAATAAGAAGAAGAAGAAGATGAAGAAGGCGAAGGTTAGCCAAAATGGTCTACTTAAATGGAATTTAGATAGCAACAAATAGCATCAAAGGGTCCCGCAATGAATGCAATGTATGAATGAATCTGAATAAAAGGAAATACACAGACAAACACACACACACACACACACACACACGCGCACGCACACGCACACGCATACAGGTAGAGCGGATCAGTTCGCCTGCCCAGGTGGCATTCATTAATCGTGCATAAATTGAGCAGGTAAGACCAAAACAAGAAAACTAGTCAAAAGGAATTCCTAGAAATTCACACAGCGAGTGCCAGGCAAATGCGGCGTGAAAGTAGGTGGACATATCTGGGATGTGACAGCACACGGACAGCTCACACACACACACACACGCACACATACGCATACAGAGAGTTTTGCTTGATTGACAGCAGCTTCATTAGAAGCCGCTGCTGCAAAGCTGATTAAAAGCAGAACACACACACACACACACACACACAAAAACGGCTAAAAAAAAAGGCTAAAGCTAAAGCTAAAGTCGAAGCTGTAGCTGCATTGGAATTTCGTTTCACGCACACAGACGCAACGCTTAAGCCGCAAAAACAGCAAAGCAACAGAGACACTGAAAACACACACACACACGCACACTTCAGCTGCTGCTGCTGCTGCTGCTGCTTCTTCTTCTTCTGCTTCTGCTTCTTGCCGCATAATGAAGGGCGACAAATCTGACACCTTGTATAGCATTTTATTGAGCCGAGGCCGCAGTGGCGCGGGGCAGGCGGGGCTGGCTGGGGTTAGGCCAAGAGCATGCTGCGGTTGCGCCTGTGCACGACTCTGTGTGTCTCTCTGTGTGTGTGTGTGTGTGTGTGTGTGTGTGTGAGCTGCTGCTGCCTTCCAATGTCGTCGTTTGGCTGTCCGATCTTATCGCCTGATCTTAATACGAGCCACTTCTGACCGAAGCCGAAGCCCAAACTCTGCCCTCCACGCTGACCGCTATCCGCTGCCCGCTGCCCGCTGCCCGCTGCCCGCTGCCCTCTGTTCACTCACTCTTTGTGTTGCCCTCTCTTCCGTCGCCGTCTTCTTCTTGTTTTCTTTCTTCTTTTTTTTTTTTTCAATTTGACGCGTCGTCTGCATCGCATTCTTGAGCTTATTGGCAGAGCCGAGCCAACAGATCCTGCCGTTCGCCAGGCAATTCCTGCTGAATTCGCTTTCGCCTCTCTGACTTTGACTCTGACTCCCCCACTCCCCCTCTCTCTCTCTCTCTGTGTCTCTCTGCCTGCCCTTGACTCGCGCTTGCTGCCATTGCAGATGAATGAATTTCGTTTCGTTTCGTTTCATTTTTATGCCGTGTGTGGCTCTCGATGCTGCTGCTGCTGCTGTTATTGTTGTTGTTATTTGGGTATTGCTGCCGCTGCTTGGCCGTTTTTGTAAGCCAAGATAAATGAGTTTTGGTGCGCACAAAGACGACGACACGTTGCCCATCATGACAGTGGGAACAGAACGAGATGGAGCGACACAGACGCTAACGGCGGGGCATATAGAGAGGAGTCAAGCCGAAGCCGACAAAGCCACAGGGCTAAGACAAACGACACCTTTGGCCATTGAGTCAACGCTTTGGTATGTGAGTTGGTCAGTCCCTCCGCGCTCCCCTAGCCCCCCTCCTACCCTCTCTTCCCACGTTCTCTGTGGCTCATTAACCAAAAAAAAAAAAAAAAAAAAAAGCAGAACAGAAATAATAAAACAGTTTTGAAAGTGTTTTTTCAAATGATCTAGCTGAATGGACGGGCATTTACTTATGTAGATCTCACAACCAGCTACACAGACGGCAGAGCCTAACTGATTGCTGATTGGATTGGATTGGATTGGATTGGATTGGATTGGATGTTGTGGTTGTGTGGCTGTGGCTGCGGCTGCGGCTGCGGTTGTGGTTGGTTGGCTTGCTTCCATAGAATTTCAAACGTTGTGTGTGGCTCAAGAGCTTTGACGATTTGTTGTTCTTGTGGAAGAAACGCGCTGTGACGGAGAGAGGGAGCTAGGGAGCGGAAGTGGAACAGAACTAAGTCTTTCAGCTATTCAAGTGGAAGCAAAGGACTTTTGAACGTTGATTGGAAGACTGGAAAAGCATGCGACTGAGAGAAAGGAATGAGGAAGTGAGACATAGAGAGAGAGAGAGAGAGAGAGAGAGAGAGAGAGAGAGAGAGTAAGGGAGGGCGTGAGAGAGGGAGAGACAGGCAGAAAGAGCATGAGAGAGAGAGCTGGCAAAGTCGATTTTCTATATAAGATCTGAGGCTATAGTAACAATTGCAAAAGCATCAAGACACAGAATAAAGCCTAGCTTAAGCCTATATTAAGCCTAGCTTGAAGAACTCCATGGAATAGGAATTACGAATGCAAAATATTAGCAGTGAAATCCTTGCCAGGCAAGGCTGCCCTTGCCCTGTCGATAGAGAGGGGGAATGAGCGGGGTTTTTTATGCTTAATTATGTAGAGTAGCTTATAGGCACTCAGTATTGCCTGTCTAGGCTATAAATTGTGAGATCCTGCTTAAAGTGCCAAAGCACACACACACACACACACACACACACACACACACACACACACACATGTACACCTCGTTGGCTGTGGATAAACAATCTAAATGGGATCTCGTGCAGCAGCGTTTTTTGTTTTCTTTCTCTTTCTTTAATAGACAGTTCCGTTTTTTTACTTTTTTGATGCCGTTTTGCGATAAAGATAAAGTTGAAAATTTTAATAGCCCCGACACACACACACACACATGCGATAAAGATCTCTCCATGTGTGTGTGTGTGTGTGTCCTGTCTACAAAGTTGGAGTCGGGATCGATTTTGGGTTCGTTTCGGGTTTAGCCATAAAATGGACTAAAAAAGGAAACGCGCAACCACAAAAGATGTCATCAACTTGAATTGTCAGCTACTAATGGAGAAAGAGATGGCAAAACACGAAGAGAGAGAGAGAGAGAGAGAGGGAGAGTTTTGAAGATGTGAACAGTTGGCAGTTGGCCTTATCGCCGACTTCGATGCCAAACGATCGATCGAAACGATCTCAAAAAGCAACGATTGACGTTGAAAAAGGCATTCGACATTAACTTTTATTGTGTCTACCTGGTTAAATGTGACCATAACATGGACATGGACATGATGTGCACGCTCTACCTCTCTACCCCTCTCTATCTCTCTCTCTCTCACTCTGCCACGATCGGCCGCTGTGGCAAATGAGATAATTTAATAAGCGTTAAAATGCTCGAGTTATGTCATTATAAAAATAACGAAAAAATGCATAAATTAATGCGCATGGAATGCGCCAGAGAAAATGACAAAGACAACCACAATGATCATGATGATGATGATGATGATGATCATGTAGAAGAAGTGGAAGAATAATAAGAAGAAGCAGCAGCAGCAGCAGCAGCAGCAGCAGCAGTGAACGACGTCGGGCTTGGCTCAAGCTCTATTTGAGGCCTGCGGGCAACGGCGACCAAAAATGGGCAACAGCATTTTGTGGCAGATGCAGCGCAACTGCAGCTAAACTTGGCCAAAGCAGCAGCTATACATATAAATCTGTAAGCGAGCACACACACACACACACACACACACACACACATATATATGCCTGGACAAAAGCGGGCTAGACCAAGTTAGGCGATCAAAAAAAAAAAAAATATATATATAAATAAAAAATAAAAAAAAATAAAATAACTTTGGTAAATCAAAAGCAAAGCCTGCTGCTGCTGCTGTTGCTGCTGTTGCAAGTTGTTGTTGTTAAATATTTTTACAATAGCTGCGTGAGCGTTGCTTGGTTTGGGGGAGGGGCATGGCGGGCGTTCATGCAGCATGTGGCAAGCAGCGAGCCAAGTTGGGGCCGCGCCCGTGCCTTCTAACTATTTATGGCAAACGAGTTGCCAACGTAGCCAAACAGGCAACAGCAGCAGCAGCAGCGGCAGCAGCAGCAACAGTTTCTGTTGCAATTTGACGTGGCAGCAATTTAAGCCAACTCTATGCAGCATAACCTCAGCTACGCCCCCCTCCCCCCCTCTCTCTGCTCACTACCCTGCGCCAGCTAGCCCTCACGCCATCTCTTCGTCTCTCTCTCTCTCTCTCTCTCACTCGCTCAGTGTGCGCTGCTCTGGCATAAAAGTGAAATCTTTCTCGTCAACCGAGCCAACGCGCCAAAGGTCAACGGCTTTGCATAAGCAAATGAAAAATTGCCGCAAAACGGAAACTAATGATGTGCTGCAGCAACTGGCAGCAGCAACTTGCAGCAGCAGCAACTTGCAGCAGCAGCAACTAGCAGCAGCAGCAGCAGCAGTTGCAACCAGTTTCCATGCCACACAGCGGCAGCAACTGGGAGACTTGCGACTGGAATTCAGCCACAGCACTTGGCTTGATTATGTGAAAAATGTCACACACACACACTTGCACACACACACACACTCGCACACAGCGCAACTTTCCTCATAAGTTTTTCTAATTATGAATTCAATTCATGCAGAAAATTAGCAAAAGCCAAAGAATTGCCTTCTGATTCAGTCGCTGTTTATGTTGTGCGTGTGTAGGAGTATGCGTGTGCATGTGTGTGTCTGTGTGTGTGTGCATGTCCATAAGCATGCTTAAGCTTTAAGGCCACTTGGGAGTTGGCAAAATAAAAAAAAGAAAAACGCCAAAGAGGCAAAAACAAATTCTTCATCATTTTAAAGTCAAGTTCCGACAGAGCTGCCAGATTGTTGCAAGCATAACTCTAAGAGTTGCCACCCAGCGCAAACCTTCAAGAATATTCTAATTGAGTCAACTAAAAGTCTGACTAAGATTTAGTCTATGACTAAGCCAAGTTGAGAATAGGCAAACAGTGTTGCCACCTGGTTATGAAATCGAAGTGCAGCCATAGCTGTCACATCTTTTGAGCTGCTTTGACTGTTCTGTCTCTCTCTCTCTCTCTCTCTCTCTCTCTCTCTGTCTCTCTCAACAAATGTTGTTGACTTTGAACGATCAGGCATTATTGGAATCCGTTCGGTTTAATGTGGCACGTGTGTGTCCCCAGCGAATACTCAGACCGCTCAACAAAAAAAACAAAAATTAAATAAAACAAATGTGAAACGTAGCCCAATTTCCAGCTATGCCCCAACCCCTGTAGCCGCCACCCACCTCTCACCCCCCATATAAAGACTTGGCAAAAATGCTCATAGCCATATATTCCCCATGGTCTTGTCGCATGATATTCACCCCCAGCCCGCTCTCTACACAAGTGGAGGCTGATATAAAATAAATTGTGAAAAGAAAAAAAAAAAAAAAAACAGAAGAAAAACATTGAAGAACATCGAACAACATGCAAAAGTCGAAAGCAACAATAAATAAATGCAGAGATGGTCCCAAAAAAAAAAAATGGATATAACATACATCATGTGTGTGTTGGTGTGTGTGTGTGTGTACTAAGTATAGATTGGAATATGATGTTGTATATAAGACTGTATATATATATATAATATATATAGTATGTGATATTGGGGCGACAACAGAGCGAACCAAATGGCATAAAAAAGAATTATAAATTGCGTAGCGCTGACCTTCAATTCGGGCCAAGTAATTTTTCATAAACAATTTACGCGTTTCGAACTATTCCACTACATGTGTCTATATCCATGTATCTGTCCAATCCACACAAACATAAATACACCTACATGTATATAAATATATATATATATGTATATATAAATATTATATTATATTGGTCTATATAGTATTTGGCTCTTTTTCTTCTTCGCTCGTTTTTATGGTCTACGTCGCGTTGAAAAGTGTTGTACAGCTGCGTTTGCTGCTACGCTTAATTATTCATAGATATATGATCTATAGACGAGCTATATATACCTATATATATGTATATATACTATCTATATATACATATATTTGTATAGTCAGCATTTTATATGTCTGAGAGCCAGCACATAATCCTATTCAATATTCATCTCGATGTCTTTTCGCTTTTTTATTATGCGTAACAAACAATTGCATGTGTCAAAATATTGAGATATTTCGCAGATTTATATACCTTTATATATAGAGAGATCTTTATAGCCATCTCTCTATATATAGCATTTCTAGAAGCGCTCCCAGCGCTCGATGACTCATTTGTTTGGCATGATTTTGTTTGAGTTACGCATAGTTTGGTTTCTATGCAATGATATGATATGATATGATATCTCTATATAGAACTTACCATTACGATCGCCTGGACAGGTCTTGCAGCATTTGCCCGGCAATGAGATGGGATCATCGCATTTGGCCGGCGGACATTCGTTCTTGATATTGCGACACTGAACGCGTGCAACAATGCGACGTTTCTTGGGTATCTGAAAGGTAGAGCGAAAGATTTGGAATTATAATAGTTGCAAGTTTGTGGAATTCGATGAAAACTGTTATATAAGTTTGGAAAGTGGATATTAGCAAAATATATACATATATATTGCAGATCTGCAGATAATATTGCACTTACAGCGCATTGCAGTTAGGAAATATCTTAAGAAAACTATATATTTTAGTATATATACTAAGATAGCACATTATGAAAATTGTTATATTTGAAAAGACTGTTTCATAGGTATCATAGGTATCATTAGCTAATACTAGAGCTACATATATGGAATAATGTTCTGGCTAATCCTAAAGAGCTCTATGATATAACAAAGCTAACTCCTTCTCCCTCTCTCCTGCTCTCTTGGTATATTTGAAAAGACTGTTCCATAGGTATAAAGTTCTGGGTAATCCTAAAGAGCTCTATGATATAACAAAGCTAACTCGCTCTCTCTCCCTCTCTCCCTCTCTCCCTCTCCCTCTCTCTCCCTCTCATATTAGCTCTGTCTCTCTCTCCTGGAGCATATTAAATATGATAAAAATTGTGAATGTCTGTTGAATTTTGTTGTTCTGTCTCGTTTCGCTCGCTCTCTGATTGTAGCTCATTAGTTATGCTGAGTGGATGGGCAATGTGTCACTTCTGTCTGGTTTGTGCCATTACTGTATATTTTATTTATTTTTTTATTTACTTTTTATATAATTTTTGTAGCCACAAAATTAATTAGCGCTGCCATTCGCATAGCTGAAAACTGACTCAAAGTCGCTTGTCTCTTCTTTATTATGATTGTTTTTCATTTTGATTTTCACACACACTCTCATTCGATCACTCCCTATCGAATACCCTGTAACTCACTTGCATAATACGCTGTGTGACTAAGTGAATCTACTTTCCCAACATCCAACAAACTGAAGGAACTCGGTTGCTCTTGCCTCTAGGCGCCTTTTCTTTGCTCTACAAACTGAATCGAGAGTTACATAAGAGATATATATGTGTATATACAGTTACTTGATATACAGGGTATATGCATAGTCTACATTGCATTTAGCATGCTGTATTGCTATCTCTTTCTCACAGTCGCGTCGCCTGCCTTAAAATTAGAACTAAATCAAGCTGCGATTTTCTTAATATAAATATCTGAATATATTTATAATTCCCATGTTTATTTTTTTCCATTTTGTTGTCCCCGACTTTTTATTAATTCATTTTTGATCTGCGCGAATCTGATGAGTGTTTTTTTGTTGTTGTTTCTTTTTTTTTTTGTCATCTTTTGATGTTTATATGAATTTCTTGTTGATTTTTATGGGGACGGGACACAACGTTGTTGCTTTTAATGGACGCCATCCCAGAGCTCTTACAGAAGCAGTCAGTAGGAATTATTTTATGATCTGGCTCGTTTATAACGCTTGCAGCCACATAAATTATAATTAATTAATACACACAGTTCACTAAAAGACGATGAACACCACCAAAAAACACGACAAAATATACGGCTTCATAAAAAAATTTCAATTACTTGGAGAAAAAAGGGAACCAAAAAGACCCAGCACCGAACCCCGCTCCGCCTCACCGCCTAGCATTGGCGTGGCAACTAACCAGGTGAGAGATGTTTTGCAATTGGCCAATGAACCAGTGCGTTTGGTAATTGGAACTAGTTCGTGCAAGCATTAGAGCTAGAGTAAATTGAAGAAGTCAAGCTGTTAATTGTTAACTGGTTCATATGGCATTTGAATGAAACAAAGAACTAGTTCAATAAAAATTCTCATTTAAAGCGCTAACCAAAGCTAATGAACTAGCTCTTTTGACATTTGGAACTAGTTTACCTGAGCTGGCTAACTTGAAGTGTGACAAGAAAATACAAAGCTGACGACATGAGAGAATTTCAAAAGAAGAATTCATAAAAGTTTTGCTTGCTCAATTGACTTCTGTGGAATATATAAATATAAATATATGCCAATAATCTTCATTTATTTGTACATACTCTCTATATATGCATATATATAATCTTCATATGTATAATAAAAGCTGCGATTGTTCTTCCGATTGTGTGTTTTTAATGTGTCGCCTGGGGCATTGCGGCTCCTAAGCTAAATTTCTACCCCAGTCTCAGCCTCAGTTTCAGCCTCAGTTTCAGTTTCAGTCTCTGCTTCTTCCACCCCCCTTCTTGCCAACCCCATTGTAGTGCACGCCTCTGTTTGAGTTTTGCATTTGGTTCAATGCAAAAATTCTTCTTTGCGTAATTCAATCAACAACATCGCAAGAAAAAAACGAACGCAATGTGAAATTTGTTGTTTTGCCTTCGCTTGCTTTCCTTAGTTTCAAGTTTTGGCAACGCCTCAGAGAGAAGGGTAGATATATATATATATATATATATAGGATATATTTGCGTATATATTGCGTTGCTTGTACCGACTTTCAAATCAATATTAATCATGCGTTCAAATGCCATAAATTATGCTGCATACGACTACTAATATACTCTGCTTTTTCTGCCTTCCGCTCAGTGCCTAAGTGAAAATACATTTTTCTTTACATTTTTTTCATTTTTCTATCTTTGCTATTATTTTGATTTTGATTTGCTCTTCTTCTTTGTTGTTGTTTGTTTTGTTTGTTGTTGCTGCTTGTAGCAAATGTCGACGCTCATTAGTCAATTAGTTGGCCGCCTATAGCTGACTAGCCTCAATTTGTTTGGCCACATGGCCTCAAGCTATAGAGCAAAAATAAAGCAAATAGAAAAACAATCTTACTACGAAGAATCCTAATTAGAGAGAGAGAGAGAGAGAGATTAAGAGGAATAAAAGCTTTAAAACAGCTGAAAGCTCAGTTAAATGTATAAAGCTGCTTAATTGGAAGCTTTCGGCTGTCCTGCTTCCTCAAAGCTTTCTTTTAACTTTGAGTCTAGCCAGTAGGCAAAGCTTCACAAATTGCCTAATCGATGAGCTTATTTGATTAATTTCTAATGTAATGATAATTCTAAGATGTTCTGCTTCTAGCTTGAATTGCCTCTAGACTACAGCTCTAGACTTTTACTGAAACTTCTCTCTATATTTATTAAGATTATTTGTTCAATATGAGTCAAAGTTCATGTGGGAACAGTTTAATAATCGTTCAAAAGAATTGTGATTGTACTTACCGCAACGCATTCGCATTTGATGCAATACATGACGCCAAATGGTGGTCCCAGATCCGCATACCAGGTAGAGCCCAATTCACGTACAACCTTGCCGAACTGGCATTCCGTGACTGCAACGAGAAACGTAAAAGCGTGAGAAATGGAAAATTATGAAAATGCAATTTGCTATAAAAAGTTTATAGCCTATAAATATGGCAAATAGATTCTATATATGCCAACCATAAATATATATATATATATCTATATATATATCTATATATTTGTTTATAGCGAGAGATAGTTATTTTGGCCGAGTCGATTTGGCTGCGGGACTTGTGGCGCCAGCTAATTGCATTTGCCCATATTTGAAATTAGTCAATGCCTTTGCGCTTTGTCTATAGCCTATATATAGCCCGAGTGCCAGGATTGTGGGCGAGGGGGCGTGGCAGGGGCAATTTGGTGTCGCCTAGCGGAGGCAAATGTGGCTGGCGCCAAGCATTGGCGGCGCTTCCGGCAAACGTTTTCAATCACCAAGTGCACAAGGCGATGAAAAAAAAAAAAAGCTAAAACGAAATGCTAAGAACAGCTGCAGCACCCATAAAAAGCTAAAACAGCAGGCCAAAAAACGGTTAAAGTAGCTGAAAGACGTCTCCAAGAGCTGAATTGAAACTTTAGTTTAGCGCTTTTGCAGCTATTTTCCAGCCAACTAAGAAAAAACGTAAAGAAAACGCATAGAACTAACAATAATAAAAGCTAACATAACTTGGCTGTAAAATGCTTTAAAAAATAGCTAAAAAGAAGCAGCAACTGTTAACACAACTATTAGCTAAGCTTCATTAGATTTTGTATTCTGCTGCAACTGGCGCCAACAAGTGTCAAAATTTTTCTTTAGCGGCTTCCCCCCCCCTCTTCCTCCCCCTCTTGTTGTTGTTGTTGCTGTTAATTGGCCGAGCCACTAAAATCGTTATGCAAATCGCGCCGCGCAGCACGTTTAATTATTAATATATTTTAATTACCCATAGAGCCGCAGCCACAAAATAACAACAAAAAAGCCGATAAATAAATAAGCAAGGGGGAAAAAAAAAGCTAAATTACAAATGCTAAAACTTTAAACTCTTTGGCGCCACACATCGAACGATGCCGCCGAACAGCCCATAAAAATAGCAAAAAAAAAAAAAAATATATAGCCAAAAAAATCGAAAAAAAAAAAATAAAATACCAAATTCAAGTAAATTCAATTGCAGTTGCACGACTAGCAGATACCCTAGGCAAGTCTGTATTGACTGAGAAATGGAGTAACTGACGCGAACTAGTACATACCCTAGGAAAAGTATTTATTATAGATTCTTTGCCGAGCCGTACTGACAGATACCCTAGATTATGAATTCTAACCAAAAGCTCTTGTATAATGGAATTGAAGCTGAAGCTGAATGTTAATAAAATGAAATCAAAACTTTTTACAGGGTATTTAGTATGCATAGATGTTGTAGTTATGCATATGTGAGCCTTTACTGTCACACTATATATGTATAGGGTATCGCTGCTGTGCCCCACTCTACTAAAACTTTGCTGTTTTCATTTTTTCTTTTAATGTCTAAGCTTATCACATCGAGCAACGATTTGGTCTTGAATGAAAGGCAATGCCAATCACCTAATTAGCCAAATACAGTAACTAGCTAAAGGGTAGAGAGGGAGGGGTAGGTAACCCAATGGGTTACCCTATAAGTGGCTCAGTGATGAGCCTGCCAGCCAATGGCTCTTCAACTGTATTACTCATGCTGTGATTCGAAAACTGTCTGAAATCGAGAGAGAGAGAGAGAGAGAGTTCTGAATGAGTGACTTGCAAACTGTGAGCACTCAGAATGCTGAGAGCATTGACTGCAAAACTGTAGAAATTGCTTAGCTGAAAGTTAGCGTTCTCTTTTGGCAGTTTTTTTTTAGCTTTTGCCAGCTAATATGGTCACTCTAGCCGCTCGAGCAGGGTATGTGAGAACAATCAGAATAGTAGAGTAATCGAAAATCAGTAACAACAACAACACGAACAACACGAACAACAGTAACAACAGCAGCAGCAACAAATCGAAAACAAGCTGAGGCGGCATTGCCCGACATGGCGTATACGTGATAAGTGGCGCTAACGACGCGCGACGTTTATCAAGTGTGCGCGGCCTTATTATAATTCTCTGCTTCTGCTGCTGCTGCTGCTGCTTCTACACTCTGCTGTTGTTTTTATTTGTTTTATTTTGTTTTTTTTTTTTTCATTTGGCGCCAGCTTTATTTGCGTGCGAAAATAAAGAAACATAAAATTGAAATGCAAGCAAAATACACAAACAATAGAAAAATAATCATAGAAGACAAGAAACACAAGCAGATACAAATACATATGTACATATGTAAAATTGTAGCTTAAAACAAGTTGACTTTGGTTTCTTTTAAACATTGTTGAGCAACAAATGACAGCAGCATTTGGCTAAATATGTTGCTAAGCTTCGGTTGCGGAGCAAAAGCAGAAGCTGCACTTGAAGCCAGCAGTTTTGGCAACAAACTAACTTTGTGTATATATACATATGTATATATGCCCATTTTAGTCGGTTCTCTTGTTGTTGTCATTGCTTGCGCAATTTGTGAAAAAAAAGAAGCAAAATTCATTTATTTTTGGGCCTGCACCGACAATATAATTGAAATTTACGTTAATTGGCGCTCGGCAATTTTTGCGCTTGATTTCACATTTCTTCTCGCCTGCCAATTCAGCGCAAAAATTGTAAATAAAACATATATATATTTATTTTATATATAGGCAATAATAGATCATGTGCTGCCGCCCAGCGCAGCTTCAAATGTTGCCATAGCAGCAATGTCAGCAACAATGTTCAACGACTGCCTGCTTAGCACTGGCAAACTTTAGCAACAACATGCCTTGGCAACAAGCTTTAACTGTCTTCTGCTACACACACATTGCGTACCGGGCTTAGCAACACACACTTTAGCAACATTGCTAGCAGTCAGTGTGCCTGCCTCTAGCAACAATTTATGCATGCTAGCAACACGAGCTTAGCAACAGGCACGCTTTCAGTTTGTTGCCTAAAAATAGATTCTTTGCTGCGCGCGCACGACCTGTTGAAAACTTTTTGCCTTGGCAGCAATGTTGCTGCCGCCACATCCGCTGCTTTCTGTCTTTCAATGTTGCCAAGCACAATGGGCTGCTTTGATTAACTGTTGCTCTTCCTGTTGCTGCCGAACCGCCCCTCATTTCCGCAGCCACAAACAGCTCATCAGCTTTTATTTACTGTGCTGCCTGTGTGTGTTGGTGTGTGCAATTGTTGTTGCAATTTGTCTAGACATTTGATTAATGGGCGCAAACAAAAATTTTGTTGTTTTTGGGCAACTTCTTTTTGTTGCGGTTCCAGACTATTTATTATTTGCGCCAAATTCATTCATCGATGCACAAGTTTCTGACAGCCGAAGCGTGCAACAACAGCGGGCAAAAAACAAAAACAATAATGTTAAATGATAATTTTTAGTGCCAACAAAACAAAATCTAAAGAAATATTTAAATTATTATTATTCCGATTGTGTTTGTGCGCAGCGTGGGCGGCACTCAAACATTAACAACAACAACAACAAGTGCATTGAGCACATGCATATAAGTATCTATATATAATATAATATATATATATATTATATTTGGGTATATATTTGTTATTTTTAATTTTAATTTAAGACGAAATGTCTAGAAATAAAATTTACGTTTTTCTGTTGTTGTTGCTGTTGTTGCTTTTGTTGTTTGTTTGCCAGTGCATTGACACACAGACAGCCAAAGGCAAACAGCAAGGCGACGCAGGAGAAGAAGAAGAAGAAGAAGAAGCAGAAGAAGAAGCAGAGCAAAGGCAACACCAAAATGCAGCAAATGCTGGCAACATTTTCATATTTCTGAAACTTTGCTGTCTAGTTCTAGCTTGCTCTCTCTCTCCCTCTCTCTCTCTCTCTCTCTCTCTCCCTCTCTCTCTCTCCCTCTCTCTCTCTCTCTCTTCACACGGGATTGTAGATGAGCTTAAGGCTTCATTGAACTCTTTAAACTGAACTCTCTCTCTCTCTCTCTCTATATATATTCTTATTGCCAATTCTCTCTTCTTATTGCTAGCTGGAAAAAGCCTTTGCATTTGCAGCAATTAAATTAATAAGTTAAACTGTATTTATTGTTTCTTTTCGCTTTTAGCTGCGACAAGATTTTCATGTGGGAATAACTTTTTTCATTCTTTTCTAAGTTTTGTTGTTGTTGTCTATTTCGTATTTGGCCCTTGGCGACAGTTTTGGTAGCATGTGTGGCATATGTCTACCTCGCTCTCTCCCCTCTCCCTCTCATGCTGCAACAAGCAAGAGATGAATCTTCGCACAATGTGCTAATTACAGTCAAAAGGCAGGCGACAGGCATTTCAACTTCTAATAAACATTGCTCTGGCTGCCAACAACACGTGGCAACACTGTATGTCGCTCTCTCCCACTCTCTGCCACCCTCTCTCTCACTCTCTCTCTCTCTCACTCACACTGTGTGTTTGTCTTGTCTTGTTGGTCATTTGTTTTAGCCAACTAAAAATTCGCCTCGGTGTTGCCAAATGCGTTGCTGACTCACATGACGCAGAACCTCTGCTGCTGCTGCTGTCGCTGTCGCTGCTGACGTCGACAGCGGCGTCGCACTGGCGCAGCATTTTCTTTTGGCTATTTTTTGAAGCATACACACACACGCACGCACAGTGTGTGTGCTTCAACTGCCCATTTAGGCATACCCTGTAAAAAACATAAGCGCATAACGGAAATATGTCTAGTCTAGACTAGACGCTAGGGTAACTGCTAGTCGAGCAGTTGTGGCCAAGTGTTGAACAAACATAAAGAGAAATTTAGTTACAGGGTATGCGCTAGTCGAGCAGTTGCCTGTTTTCCTTTTGGCTGCGTGCGCTTTTGATTGAGTTAAAAGATCAGCACAAATCGGCGAATTGTTAGAAGCAGCACGAAAAGAGATAGAGAGAGAGGGAGAGAGCGAGAGAGAGAGCGAGAGGGAGATAGCCTCTGCTAGTTGTTGATTTACAAAATGTGATTTGTGTTTTGCGACTTAATTAATTGTTGCAAAATAATTAGCGTAAAAGTTTCATCAAATCAAATCAAAATATATAAAGCGAGAGAGAGAGAGATAGAGAGAGAGAGAGAGAGAGAGAGAGAGAGAGAGAGAGAGTGAGAGCAGATTTTAATTTGATTGAAATGCTGCAAACGCTTCGATTAGGCTTATCGAGTTCTTGAGCTGTTTTATTATTATTTCGGTCTGTTTTTTTTTTTTTTTTGTCTCTGCGTTCTTCAAATTTGACAGCGACGAGTGTCGAGCTGTCAATCAATCGATGCGGGCAATCAATCAGAATCAATAGATCGATCGATCGCGGCACAGAACAAAAAGCAACAGCTAAAGAAAACTAAATATAACAAAGCAAATAGATGTGGGGAGTGTGGAAAAATGATGACGAAAGAGTGTAAATAGTTCGTTCTCTGCTTCTTCTACTACTACATCTTCTTCTTCTATATATTGGTATATTTGTGGTATATTTGTGGTATATTTGTGGTATATTTGTCATACTTTTTCTGAATTTCTATGGTAATCTTTTATATTATAATATTTCCTCATATATTTCGACTAATTTTCAGTATTTTCAGTATTTTCAATTGCAATATATTATATATCTATATATATTTTGCTAATAACTTCTTGCAGCATTAATATTTAGTATTTTAGTATTCGTTCTCTAAGTTCTCCCAGTCTAACTGCTGCATTAGCATTTGGTATTTATTTTGTTTTCTGTTCAGTTTTCTTGCCTCGCTCTAGCGCGTTCCACTTTATTTATTTTATAAGCAATTAAATTTATTTAAGTGCAAAGCTAACAAAAAGTGTAACCTCAAACAGCAAATGCACCCATTTGTCTGCATACCCTGTAAAATAAAGCAATGTGTAATGCGGCTAGTTTTGACAGGGAAAGAGACAGGCAGAGGAAGGGAGAGATATGATCTGCATTAAGAGTTTACTAAACAAAAAATGGAAATATTCGAATACTGATCTATTTCCAAAACATTTCTAGAGATTTTTTAGTTAGCTAAGTCTTTTAATGCTCCTGCTTGAGTTTTTCTAGGGTATTCCTTGGTCATGCCATGGCTGAATTTCTTTTGGGAGCGCTACAAAATAAAGATCTCTAATGGCTGATTACGTTTTCTTTTTCTTCTTTTTTTTTGGAGTTGCGCTTGTTGTTGAGATAATTTATGACAGACAAGCGGTAGGTGTGAGCTGGTGGGCGTGCCAAAGGGGGTGGGGCAGCCAGGGCAGGAGTAAGCGACGAGAGGGAGGGAGGGAGGGGGAGTGGGGGGTCAGTTGACAAATACGCAGCGGCAGTGGCGGCGGCGGTGTCGTTGCCAACAAAGCAAACAAACGGCAAACACACGCACAACAAACACACACAGACACACACACACACACAGACACACACACAGACAGACAGCGAGCAATCGCCCTTAAAATTAAAAAGTGTGAAAGTAAAGAAGAAGAAAAAGTTCAAACGTGAAAAAGCCGCAAAATGTTGCGACGGCGCGTTTAAAAACGCTAGCAAAACGCGCACACAGAATACACTACAAAAAAGGGGGCTCGTTCAGTGCATGTTGTTGCTATTGCCATAGTTATTGTTGTTCTTATCGATGTGCGCCTTGGCAACAACAATTGGCAAAATAATTGAAAAAAAAAAATCGAAAGAGGAAAAAAAAACGAGAAAAAATCTTTTGCAATACGCGAAAAAGTTGATGTAAAAAATAAGACAAACGAAGACAAAGAGAGAGAGAGGGAGAGAGAGAAAAAAGGTTTACTCATAATGACTGACAATTGTTGGCCAATTAGCTAAATGAACAAACGTTGCCATATGCAAGATCTAAAGACGATCTATATAATATAGATATATGTATATATTCAAAGACAGCTTCCGTTGTGATTTCTTAATGATATACATACTATATAGTGCATATATACTACTCATAGAGTTGCTTATAGAGAAGAGTTTGCTGAGCATATGAGTTGGCTTAGCCAAGACTTTGGCTTGAAAAAAAAGCTAAATAAACGAATTGAAAGAAATATTGAAAAAAGATTTTCAGGCTTATCGAATGAGCTATTAAAAGTCAGCAGATATTTTATTAAAAAATGGCATAGCATTCAATTAGTTTTCAAATTTGATTAATATCGATAACTACAACTACTGCCAAACGATAATTATCGAAAGTAGTATTACTACTCTTGAGTAAGTATTTAAATGAAATTTAAGCTTAAAATTTGCTATCCTTTAACAAACACTAAAACACATTTGATATGCATATCAATATTTGTAAAATCTATGTTTTTCTTGTACAAAAATTAGCTTGAAAACAGAAGTAGAAGCTAAATGGAAGCCGCTGTGGAACGAACGTTGCAATTATTTTAGTGTCTGTGAAATTTTGTTTAGACAATTGCGCATGAGTTGCCCTAAAAGCAGCTAATTTCCGTCTCTGTGTGTGTGTGTGTGTTGAGACTGTGTGTGTGTGTTGGCTATTTTGGAACAGAGCTGCAAAGGCAGCTAAAGTCAGCTGAAGGCAGCTAAAGGCAACGCGTATCTGGCCGTAAACATTTTCAATGACTATTTTTATTTTATTTTTTTGTTTCATTTGTTTTTGCTTGTCTTTTTTCCGTTTTTTTTTTTTTTAATTTTTTTTCGATTTGTTTTTTTTTTTTTTGGTTTTAGTTTTGCATTTTTGCTCATTTACAAAGCAAATCACGCGACTGCGAGTTGCCCCCGTCGCAGATGTCGTCAAGAGTTCAGACGGCAAAAACAATGCTAAAAGAAGATTGTTGTTGCTGCTGCTGCTGCTGCTGCTGTTGTTGTTGTTGCTGTTGTTGTTGTTGCGGCTGGCTAAATTTAAATGCGCTGATAAGTTGCACAAATATTCTAAGGATGTATGTCTCGTGGCTGAGCAGTGGAAGGTGGCAGCTGGGCGGTGGGTGTGGGCTCTAGTTAGCTGATGACGTTGATGATGATGACGATGATGACGATCGCTGCAGCTGCAATGAATGAGACAGCAGCAGCAGCAGCAGCAGCACGCGACTCGTTGCTCAACTTGCAAAACAAATTGTAGAACTGTCTGGCAGAGAGAGAGAGAGAGAGAGAGAGAGAGAGAGAGAGAAAGCATATGCTTGAGCTTTAAAGCACATGCAGAACAGAGCTTCAAGTTCTAATATAAATAAGAGAATTTTAAGACAGTTTCCAAAATCTTTGAGATTTCCATTATTAAGGCAGCTTGTGTAGAACTTTAAGACGAGATTAAGTTTTGAGAAAGCTTTAAGTGAGTACTTAAGCAAAAGGGAGCAGAGCTTTAAGCAGACTCAACAGAGCTTAAGTCTAAATCCAAGTCTAAGTCTAAGGCGAGTCATCAATGGATGAGCTTATAAAGAAACTTTCCGTTGCATTAACGTGGCTTTAAAGTATACACAAAATGAGCAGGCAAAAACTTAGGCCAAATCTTGAAATAACTTTACTTGACTTTTTACTCTACTTAAAAGTAATTTAAGAGGCCATAAGAAAGCTAAAAAATCGAACTGTGCAACACGCCATAGATATGAATATATGTATTTGCAATTATTTTTCTATATTTAGTGTAAAGCCCTTTGCTACTGCAGCGCGTCTAGCTATCAGTGCTGCGCAAACAGAGGCAGGAGCGGCGGGCAGGCTGACATTTGTGAATGGAAAGAAATGTCAAGAGCGAAGCGAGCTGTTTGTGCTAATTGAGAGGCTAGAGTCGAATGGCTGAAAATTGTAGCTGAAACCAGAACGAAGCTGCCAATCAAAGCTGATTTCTCGATTGATTTGCATTCATTCCCGCTAATTCAAGCCAAAGCTATAGAAGAAAAAGGCCAGCTCACACACCTACACGCGCGTGCGCTCACACACTCTCTCTCTCTCTCTCTTCCTCTCTCACTCGAACGGAAATGCGCAACAGCCAAAAAAAAAAAAAAAAAAAAGGCCAACCCACGAAGCTGTGAAGCGTAGCTGTATCTTATTTGCCTACGCTGCAGCCGAAAAAAAGTCAAATTAATTAACACACACACACACGCAGACAGACTCTTTGTGCCTTGGCTTTTTTCTAGCTAGAGCTGGCTTCTCCTTGGGCTGGGTGGGCGAGCCGCACAGCCACAGCGCGCTCGTAACCGAAATTCGAATTCGAATTCGAGCTCGAAAGCAAAACAACAAAATACAAAACAAACTCTCTGCTGCAATTTGACACCTTGTGGGCATTAAGTGCTTCCTCTGCCCACACGCGACTCCAGCGAATTGCGACGCAGTCGCGGCTGGCGGCTGGCGGCGATTTGGCGATTGCGGCGAAACTGGCGACGCCTCGTCTCCAAGCCAAAAAAGGCTGCAATTGGCTGCTTTTCTGTTGCTGTTGCTGTTGCTGTTGTCGTTCAATTGCCGCTGCCGGCAACAAATTGGTTGCATTTCGTTTTCGACTGCCTGACATGCAACTGACACTGACGCTGACGCCGACGCCGACGCCGACGCCGGCTGTTGGCTCACTCGTTTTTTTTTTTTTTTGGGTCCTTGTCGCCAGACACCAACAACAGCAATAAATTCAGCCTGAAGAAAGCAAGAAAGACCGAAACTTAAACACTCTAAGCAGCTTACATTGAACTAGCTAGTTTTTTAACTAGCCAAGATATATAGCTCTAGCTATAAGTATAGCCAAACTTTAAGATAGCTACTTTTTTTTTCCAGCCTTGCAGCTAAACGAAAACCTTAGCTAGCTTTTTTGGCCTCAAAACTAAACGGTTTTTATTGGCTTGAAGCTAAACGCTTTACTCTAAATTGGTTTTAAAATATATTATATTTTATTGCTTGTGAAACTCGTCAGCTTTTACGACAAAAGCTAATTTTTTAGCCTTAAAAAAAGAAAATAAAGCAATATCTTATACGCTTTGTTATTTCACCAAATGGAAATAGTAGCTTCATTTTATTTTGTTTTCATACTTTTCCTAGCTATATAGCTAAGATAATCCTTTAGGAATAGTAGCTAGGGAAGTTTCCTGGCTCAAGTCTTTCTATATCTGTTTTCTAGCCTCAGATCTCTCCTGACACATAGGTAAAGCAGTTTTTTAAAAGTATTTTTCTTAGCTTTCTTTTCAGACATTGCCCGAACTTGTAATTGCTAAAGCTGTTTCAGCCCTTTCCCTAGCTCTACCAATATATCTAGCTTCATATCTGTCTCTCTCTCTCTCCCTCTCTGTCTCTTACACTTCAACTCAATATACCGCTATATCACTCCTACGACTGCCTCATAACTAAACTCTATGCAATTTCTTTTAGCCTTTGTTCAGTCTCTATATCATACACAAAGCAACTCAAATACTTCCTCTGCAGATGCGGGTATCTTAAGTCAGTTGCGGCTGCTGCTGCTGCTGCAAAAAAAAAGGCTAAAAAAAAGCAGATTTGGCGTCTGACAGACGACGCGTCGTGGCTGTTGGCTGTTGGGACTTAACGTGTTTCGTTTTTTAGCTCTTTTTTGTTTTGTTTTTTTTTTTTTTTTGTTTTTGGCTTTTTTTCATGTGCTTCTTATTCGTATTCGTTTTTCGTTAAAGATCATGGATATGTTTGCCGAGATGCCAAACGGCAACGCGCTCGCCCTCTCCCTCTGCCTCTGCCTCTGTCTCTGTCTCTGTCTCTGTCTCTGCTTCTCGCTGTCTTTGTCTGTCTGTCTGTTTGTCTGTCGTTGTCTCGTTTGCTGCTTTACGTAGGCACATCTTGATTTTCGTTGTTGTTGTTGTTGTTGTTGTCTTTTACACGCATTCATTAAAAATAAGTTAACAACTTTTAACACCTAACTGGGCGGCAGACAGTTGAATAAATGAATTATGCTGACGAATGGCGAATGCTGTGCACGAGAGAGACAGACAGACAGACGAGATGGAGAGGCAGAGAGAGAGAGAGAGAGAGAGGGTGAGCTGCTTGCTGTAGGCAACGTCGTAGGCAGCCCCACCGTCCGGTCTTTCAAAGGGGGCCAGCAGTCGCAGCAGCAGCAGCGCTTGTTAATCAGCTAAATTAAATGCGAAATGAACAAAACGAATTGGTAGTTAGTAGTAGGTCTCTCCCCTTCGGCATCTCCCTCTCCCTTGCCTCAACGGGGGGAAAAAAAAACGTGCGTGGTTTTTGATGTTTGATTAGCTCAATCTGTTGGCGGCGCCGTCGCTAGCCAAAAAAGAAGGCTAAAAAGAACAGCTAAAATTTTGGTGTGTCCAACGATTTTCATTCATTAAAAAAAATCGTGTTTAGTGTGTTGGTGGGATTTGCCGTTCAACGAATTTGTAGTCAATCGAAAGGTGGCTACAACTTCAATACTACGCTATAGATACATGGTGTCTGTCTCTGTCTGTGTATGTATAACGACTAAATTATGTTGAGCTTTTAATTAGCACTCTGTAAACTCTATTTGGAGTGGGCGCTATGTTGGCCCATTGATAAATGTTGTTGCTGTTGGATTTCTTAATGCTTAGCTCCTCAGTTTATGCTGTTTTTTTTTTTCCTTTTTTGTTGGCCCATTGCACTGGGCATAAACATTTAATGAGCTGGGCCCAGACCATACAAATTATTTGATTTGTACAACCTATTTTTCTATAATTAACTTTACGTAAATGTCGTGGGATTTGGATAAAATTTGATGCACACTGAGGCAACGTATCAATATGCAGCTTTGCATGGGATTTTCGAATATTGCTTGAAATATCATGCGGTAAACCTAATTTTCAGTTTCTAGCATTATGTAAACGACATGCGATTTAGCTCAAATTTTCTATACTCATCTATGTTTACAAAATATACGTTTTAGCCGAAAAATATACATGAATATTCAAAGAGAATATGAATTTATATAAATTTAAAGATTTTTACTTCGGTTAAGAGATTGGGAATTTTCATAAATGTTTAGCTATAATTAAAGTGAGTTGAAATGTGAAGAAAACACATTAGAAGTATGAAAGCGATTTGAAAATTGTTTTGTAATAATTGCAAATCATTGCAAATTTTAACATGAAGATTAACATGAAAATTGCCGGCGGACGGCATTTGCTACACATTTTTGCATTGTAAGACGAGAAACGGCTCAAAGTCGTTGCAATAAAAAACCGCAAACTGTTTTTAATTGAAAAACAGAAGAAACAAACAAACAAACAGCAGCAGCAGTGAGCGAGACAGATAGAGAGCATGAGCAAAACAAAAGGAAAATGAGAAAAACTTTATATAGAAACAGGAAATGCGGCTAATCAAGCGTAAGAATCGTAACAGCAGTCAGGGCTAACAAAACTGGGTCTGATCCATAAAAATATACATAAATATATACACATATATTGAGAGAGATCTATATATACATATATATATCTCTCTCTCTATATATAAATTGTATGTGCAAGCGAGCTGCTAAGCAGCTTAGCCCATGACAAAGGCCCAAACATTGAGGACGCCTCGGTGTCTGGGCCTAGCAGGCAGCGGGCAGGCAGCGAACAGTCGGAAGGGAATTCCCATTTTCCGGATTAGCAGGCGGGCATAAAAAATTGTGAAAAACCCAAAGGAGCGAGCACGTTGTCGGCTTAAGGGTGCGAGCCGGCTAACACTACCTGCTTGAGCGAGCGGAAAACCCGAAAGTCGACAACAACCAAAGATATATGTGGAAAAGTGTTTATGGCCAGCCGGTGTGCGGGGCGTATGCGTAATGTTAGCTTGGATATCAACTAAATTTGGCTATATACGATATGATGTGATATGATATAATGATATAATGTTGTACTTGGACTTACCTGCTGGTCTATTGGTGCGCCTGGCCGTGTCTGCCTCCTCGAGCATTAAGGGGGCGTGGCGTCGCGCCTGCACCGGCTGGAGCCAACAGCTGTTGAGGCTGGCAACGCAGACGAGCAAAGCGAGCAGCAGCAGGTGTTGCAATCTCTTTTGATAATAATATGTGGCGTTATTTGTGTTGTTGCTGTTGCAGTTGTCGCTGCTGCTGTTGCTGCTGCTGTTGCTGCTGCTGTTGCTGTTGCAACAGTTGCTGCAACTATTGTTGGCATGCCGCTCCAGCGTTTGGACCGTGCCTGTGGCCGTGGCCAAGGCCGTCGCAATATTCGTTTGATTGTTGTTCATTTTCGTTGATTTTTAATTAATTTTCTTCCGCTTCTTCCTTTTCTTCTATATTATATATATATTTTCTTTTTATTTTAGTTTAAAAACTTTTGTTTCACACACTTTTCTTACTCAAATTTTGTTGTTGTTTTGTTTTTAAGGTTGTCAAATAATGTAAACAGAAAAAAAAAACTTTTAATATATATAAAGACCGACCGTACCGATTTTTCTTTTACATGTATATATATAGATATATATACTTTAGTTGAATGCCGTTTTTTTGTTTTATAGATTAGATAACACACGCGTTTTTTATATTTTTTAATTTTTGTTGTTGCTGCAAATCTGTTGCAAATACCTTGTTTAGCTTAAGGTTTTCAGGTGTTTCTGCTTCTGCTTGCTCTGCGATCTCAATTAGACTTTAATTTTTATTCAGATTTACTTTTTCGCACAATTTTTGCAATGAAAATTGTGTGATTGCAATGAAAATTGATTCAGGCTTTGTTTTTGCACATTTTCGTTGGCCTAAAACAAAAACAGACGATGTGCAAAAAAAAAAGGAGAGAAAAGAGTTGTTGCTTCAATTTGTTGCTTGATTGTTGCTAGGTTGTGTTGTTAATGTGTTGCTGTTGTCGGCGAGTCGGCGAGTTTTTATCTACTAGATAGCTCACGGGGCGCACACGCCGTGTATATGGGCTCTGGCTGCTGCGCCGCTGCTGGCTCGCTGCGAGACTTGGTGTGTGTCTGTGTGTGTGTGTGCGATGACGACGACGACGTGCGTGTGTGTGTGTGACTGTGTCGGTGTGTGTTTGTGTATGTTGTGCGGTTACGATCGGTTCAGAAAATAATGTCCACACGGTATCGGTCGGTGGAATAAATAAACTAAAACCCAACAAGCGCAAACGATGACAGCAGCGACTGCGACAGCGACGGCGACGTCGGCAGCGGCCGAGCGCAGAGCGCAGAGAGTGCACGATCTTAGAGCGAGCGCAGGCGAGAGCGAGAGAGAGAAAGACAGCGAGAGCGGCGTGCGGCTAAGCAGCGCAGACAGGCAGGCAGGCACGCAGCCGAAGTTTTGTGTGCAAAGAACGAGAGCGCACCCGAGAGAGAATTGTGCACAGTGAGAGAGAGCAACAAAGTTGCTGCTGCGGCTGCCGTCGTCGTGGTTGTTGTTGTTGCTGTCGTGTTTCGTATTTGCGCATTCGTGCGGCGCTCGGCTGTTGTCGTCGTCTTTGCTGCTAGCGGTTTTGGCAGCAACAGCAGCGCAATTTTCTTTTGCTGCTGTTCTTGTTGTTGTTGTTGTTGCTATTGTTTGCAAAGCCTGTGCCTTGCTGCTGCTATAGCTGCTGCTGCTGAGTCGCGTGTCGCCGAGATGTTTGCCCGATGACGAACGATGCAAAAGTTGAATGAGCGCCGCAGCGCTGCCAG
>JAUESO010000373.1:0-47556 GCA_030914385.1 Drosophila antonietae
TTCTTACTTGTTTTATAAAGTTTTTATTATTTTATAATACCTTTTGTAAAATAGCTAAAAATATAGCTAATAGCATTTTCAAATTATTATAGCATATCACTTTGAAAAATAGTTGGATTTGCTATTAAATAGCCAAAATGGCAACACTGACTACAACAACAATGGCAGCGAATAAACCTGCCCGGATTACAATTTGTCCGCAGTTGAGCAAACTCATGATTATTTCATTTATATATGTACATACATATATACATATGTATTGCTTATATGTATATGCATATGTATGTATGTATGTATGTATATGCTTGTAGATTTGTGTGGTGTCATAAAAGAGAAGCAACATAAGAAGCGAAAGATGAGTCCATTACGATGCAGTGCTGCCAGAATCTCCTAAGCAAAAATTGCTAGATTTGGAATAAAAAGTGGCTAAAAATAGCTAAAAATGTTGTGAAAATTGCCAAAAAAAATTGCTAAGCCATTAAAATTTTGATATTTCACAAATATAAATATGTATTTTCAAATAAAAAACAAATAATAATAAATAAAAAAAAAAAATTAGAAACAACTTATTAAAAATTGAAACTAAAAAAGTAAAAAGTGAAACTAAATAATAGCTAAGTAATACTTAAAATATTTTCCAGCTCCTCAGCTTCACATTCAGTAGCGTACTTCTCACTACCATTGCCAATTTTTAATAATGTAGGTAAGCCGAACAAAGGGGTTAATTTAATATTTGCAGCAGCTTTGCAAGCGAAAAATTGGCTTACACACAATTTTGATAGATCAACTGTGGCAATCGCCGTGTGCTGAGCAATATGCAAGGATAAGGCTGCTTCCTGCTCCTCGGTTTTGGTTGATTTTCTAACAAAATGCAACTTATTATTTTGGGTACATGCGCCCATCACAGTCACGAGTTTTTTTTTTTTTTGACGCACCGTGGTGGCGGATGTCAAAAAGCTTAGCGTTAATAGTTGATTTGCAAAACGCACAATAAGATCGTGTTTGATCAGTGGAATCCTTACGAATCCATTGTTTGAACTCGTCATCTTGCAGCCAGGCATCACGAAAACTTTGCCTATAAACTTTCGGCATCTTGTTCTTGTTTACAAATCACATTTAAAGAGTTATCAGACACCATAAACTAGTTCATATAATCGAACAACTTGGTTAAAGACAAGTTCCGATATCTTAATCGTAAAAAAGGCATACAAAATGCAAAAACGCTGAAGAAAAATATAAGAATTGCTAGTTTTATAATAAAGTTGCTGAAATAGCTAAAAAATAATTTAAAATTGCTAGATTTGTGGCTAATAGCATTTACAAAATAAAAGTTTTAAAAGTGGCCAGATCTAGCCACTAAATTGCCAAACTGGCAGCACTGTTACGATGATCATTGAATAGTATATATTCGCGTTTATGCAGACAAGATCTATGGCATATCAGTTACACAAACAAACAAACACAAATACACAGTGCCGTGTGAACGTGTTATGGCCATGCGATTATGTTTGTCCCTTTTAAAACAGTACACTGTCATGTGCTCAATGGCGTTCGTTAGAACATATGGGCCAAAGCCCATATGAATTGGCCCATTGCAAAGAGATATTCTCTGGATAGACTAGACTCTGGTCTAGGCAGTAAAAGGGAAAAGAGTATATTAGATTTGTGCAATGTTCGTCTTGCTGTCCGTCCATCTGTCTGTCTGTCCGTCTATCCATATGAATATTTTTCGGCGCTATTAGAGCTAGAGACTTGAAATCTGGAACATATGTATGTATACTGATATATGGTCCAGAATAATAAAGTGTAAAAATTTTCCGATCCGCCCTCTAGGGGCGTGGCAAATCGGAAAATTTTTGCGCCCGTATGCCAGTAATCATACTAGATGATGAACTAGAGTAGAGATTTGGAATGTACACTCGCGGTGACAACCCAAGTTCAAAAAGCTATAGAGGATATATCTACGCCCATTGGGGGCGTGGTAAATCGGGGAAAATGTATCTTGTACACCTTTAAAGCTAGAATGCTGAAATTTGGCATGTGAGTTGACAACCCAAGATCAATAAGCTATGGTAGATAATTATTTAGCCTCTTTGGGGTCGTGGCATATCGAAAAATACCTTGTAATTTTCGCATTTTTAGAGTGTTGTTATGTTAGTTATGTTGCAGTTATGTTAGCCTCGGCTCTTTCTAAGAAGTGGCCAAAAATTATGCGAGGCAAATCGGCAAAGAAGTCTGTTGTGGCCAACTGCATAATTCATGCATACCAACAGCTTAGTAATTGCTAAGATGACAGAAAGCATTTTAACCCAAATATATAAATATTAATGAATTAAATTAATAAATTTAATAAGTTTTCGATAAATAAACGTAAAAGTTTCCAGCGGAATTTGAATACAGGTATTTTAAAGCAACATGTATGGAATTTAAAAAAAAAGGATGCTTTCGGCGGGATTTGAGCCCACGCCACTGCCCTAGATTAGAATTCTTTAGCTAAACCTAAATAAGTTCACTGCTATAGCGGCTTCTGACAAACTCAAATTCAATCGCAATTCTTAGAATATGTATATGTGTATACACGTACAAACATCAGTATGTATGTGTGTATTAGAGCTGGGAATCCATCGATGGAGGCACCACTCGATGGATTTTGCAGCGATAGAAAAAACCCTTCGATACTATCACTAACCATACAACACATAGACTGGACAACTAGAACAAACTTTTTTCACGAACCAGATTTTGATTTCGCGTCCTAATCATCTTCGTATTTGCTCGGCTCTGTCATTTGCTGCTCGGGCAGCGAAAATATCGTAGTTGATATTCAGTTCGCTGCTAGCGCTCGAACGAAATGATTCTATTCTCATATGAAGCATCACTGTGTGCTATTCTTTCTCTATTCACTATCTCACTCACTCTCTCTATGCCTCTCATATACATACATATATATGTATGCAGGCACAAGCCAGCAGCGCACAAAAATTGAAATTTGTTCGCGAGTTGCGATTCGCAACGATCCCATCTTCCCTTCTGAGTAAGAGTATGCCGAACTCTTAAACGGCTTTGCCATGCTCATGCAAAATTTTAGTGTTTTCGTGATTATTTTTGGGAAGGGTATGAAAGCGTGGTGTACATAAGCATTACTTTTCGCGATGAGCATGCACACACACAATTACTGTGTTTTGCTTCATGTATGAGCATTTATGTGACTGTGTACGAAACTTTTGCTGTAGCATTTGCAGGGCCCAACATTTGCAGTACAAAATAGACAAACTACTGAATAGCACAGGTAGCAAGAGAACAAACTGCAAATGTTGGGCCCTGCAATTGCTACAGGCAGCAAAAGTTTCGCACACAGTCACATAACTGCTCATACATGTAGCACGACACTGTAAATGTGTGTGTGTAATAGTAAATAGTGTAATTACTAGACAGAATTTCACTATTATGAATACTATGACTTAACCACGTTTCTGTTAAAGAAATGAGATCAAATGAAGAACTAAAACTATTAAGGAATATGCCTTTAAGCTTAGAGTTTATACCCCGAACATTTTGGTAGATTAGGGACAATTGAGAAAAGTCTAATTTATTTCTTAGTTTTTTGGTGCAGTTTTTGATTGCACCGAAGGTATATTCAACGCTACAGGGGTTGATCTATTACGATTCTT
Source organism: Drosophila antonietae (assembly GCA_030914385.1). Taxonomy (NCBI): domain Eukaryota; kingdom Metazoa; phylum Arthropoda; class Insecta; order Diptera; family Drosophilidae; genus Drosophila; species Drosophila antonietae. The sequence goes on from JAUESO010000373.1 coordinate 3,672, forward strand.
CGGTTTGAATTCATGCACAACCATATGTGGAGGCCAAAATTTGGGATCACATATAGTTGTGAAATATTCAACAGGTACATTTAACTTAAATGAAGAAATTTCACGAGGAGTCGAGAAATTGAACTTCGATATGGAAACAGAAACATTCGTAGAGGTCTTAGAGCAAATGTATGAAGATATTGCTTCACATGTTGTATCCACCGAAAGCCTAGATAAAAAAACTTGCTTTCGAGGAGCTACAACGCATAAAGTGGGGGCAGTAATATTCGAATTGGTTACCGTATTACCATTCTCTGTATGAACAACACTTGGAAGAGGATCCAAATTTTGAACAGGGACAAGAGATTCAGAAACTACGTCAACTGTTAAGGCAGTAGCCTCCGGACCAGGCGAGGGAACACAAATCGATTGAGGGGATGAAGACCGAACAGAAACACAAGGTGAGGGAGGAGCAAGCGAGTTGGGAGACGATGTTAGTACAGGAGGAGGTACTAACAAAGAGGGACACTCAGCTTCAGATTGAGGGTCATCAAAGTTAAAATTGATTAATAAATCTTCAGCAGCTACCAGGTCACTGGATAGCTGCTTAGAAATTTTATTCAATTTAAAAAATTGAGCCCTCACAGCATTATACATCTTGGAAAAATTAATTTGTTTTTCCAAGCATGTCGGACAAGACCAACGTAAGCCACCAATACCAATTTTAGCAGTGGACATAATCTTATCGTAGTCTCGCCCAGTAAGTCCAGCACATTTAGTGTGCATAAGATTTTCACAAAGCCAACAATTAATAAATTGGGCCTGTGCCGAATCAGCTGCTTGTCTAACAGTGCAAGCTAACATTTTGCATGAGCATGGCAAAGCCGTTTAAGAGTTCGGCATACTCTTACTCAGAAGGGAAGATGGGATCGTTGCGAATCGCAACTCGCGAACAAATTTCAATTTTTGTGAGCTGCTGGGTTGTGCCTGCATACATATATATATGAGAGGCATAGAGAGAGTGAGTGAGAGAGTGAATAAAGAAAGAATAGCATACAGTGATGCTTCATATGAGAATAGAATCATTTCGTTCGAGCGCTGGCAGCGAACTGAATATCAACTATGATATTTTCGCTGCCCGAGCAGCAAATGACAGAGCCGAGCAAATACGAAGATGACTAGGACGCGAAATCAAAATCTGGTTAGTGAAAAAAGTTTGTTCTAGTTGTCCAGTCTATGTGTTGTATGGTTAGTGTTTTTATCCATCGATGGACCACACACACCATCGATATATCGATGTTTCCATCGGTAATTTAAAAGGCTTTTTTAAAACTAGTTTAAGGTTTAAAACATTGTTTTGAAATTGTTTACGCCCCACGAATAAAATTCAAAATCCGTAATTAAGATTTTAAAGTAATTTTATAACTTTTCAAAGAAAACAAAGGATTTCCGTGCAAACAAAAATAAATAAAAAAAGATATAACTTCAATATATCTACGTATATCTATGAGAATCACTTGTGCTTGAAAGAAAATAACTTATTTTTGATAACTTAACCTATTGAATAATGTCAACAAGAATCACTTATTGTGTAAGAAAAATAATAAATAAAAACAAAATAAATTTATAAATGCCAACAATTTTGGAGATCTCCAAATTAAGTCTATTGATTATTATTAGCCATTGGTTTTTGTTCATAAAAACCAATGTGCTGACTATACTAGTTGGCTTTAAACTTGACCTTCGGTCCGAAGCAATCGCTATTGCTTTGCTAAACGTTCTTTCTGATTCGGGAGAACTTGCTGCTATACATGGATATTTTCTAATACATGCATATGTAAATATGTATACTTAAACATTCACAAGGGCCTACAATTATATCCGGGTAAAATCCTTACGAGAGGACTGTAAGAACTTTTTCATTGCTATTATCTATTATGTACCTTACATTTTAACTGTTGAAAATTGTAAAATTGCAATTAATAACAAAAATACCCTATAATTTGCGCACAACAAACTACAAATATTGGGCCCTGCAATTGCTACAGACAGCAAAAGTTTCGCACACAGTCACATAAATGCTCATACATGTAGCACGACACTGTAAATGTGTGTGTGCATGCTCATTGCGAAAAAGTAATGCCTATGCACATCAGCGCTTTCATACCCTTTCCAAAAATCATTACGAAAACACAAAAACTTTGCATGAGCATGGCAAAGCCGTTTAAGAGTTCGGCATACTCTTACTAAGAATGGCTGACGGGATCGTCGCGAATTGCCACTCGCGAACAAATTTCAATTTTTGTGGGCAACTGGCTTGTGCTCGCATAGAGTGAGATAGAGAGAGAAAAAAGAGAGAGGGAGAGTAAAGTAAAATAGCGCATAGAAAATGCTCATATGAAAATATGACCATCCCGGTCGACCGCTGGCAGCGCAATGAATTTGTCGTTTCAAATTTTGACTGCCCGAGCTCGAATTGCCCAAACCGAACAAATACGAAGTTGAGCGGCAATTCGATCATATTTTGGTGCGTGAAAAAAGTTTGTTCTAGTTGTCCAGTCTATGTGTTGTATGGTTAGTGTGTGTATGCATGTATCAGGGATCCAACCCTCTGTCTTTTCACGTAGATCTCTGTATTTTGAAAGAGATATACGTACCTACGTGTGAAGAGACTAAAACTACCTACTTTTTAAAAATATTGCAAAATACCCTAAAAACTAAAATTTTGGGTAATATCAATATATTATGAATTAAATAAAAAAGATATGATTTATATTGGGTTAGCAGCACTGAATTCCGTTTTCAATATGTTTACGAATGCCGTTATCAATGGGTTAGCAGCGCTAAATTACAAAAAAGATTGGCATCGCTAACAATCGCTTTACAATTTGTGTTGAAATTGCGCATCTTATACTTGCAAAAAATTGCCAAAAAAAAGTGGAAGGATTTGCAAGAGATGTCTATAACTTTATATCAAAAAGCCCAAAACGTATCGGAGACTATAAGGAGTTTCAGTCTTTCGTTATCATATCGGACAAACAAGGTGGCTATCTCTGCTTCAAGTAGTTAAAAGGCTGTTAGAACAACTTCCTGCGTTAAAACTTTACTTTCAATGAGCTGCATTGAATGACCAGTTAAAATCTGCAGAGCCGATTCTCCAAATGTGCTTAGATTCGACGACAGAACTATATTTGGAGTTTCTGAAATTTGTGCTGCCGTATTTCAACAATTTAAACAAATAAATGCCATCAGAAACTCCAAAATTTTGTATTTGTTCTACGAAAATGTTCTTGGAGTTTACAAGACAATAGTGGAGTGCTTTCTAAAATCGGAGTTTTTATTATTACCTGATGAAGAAATTCTAAAGATTGATTTCGCCCACGATGAGAACCACTTGCCCTTCAAAAATATGTATTTCGGAGGAAACTTTGCGGCTTTGTTGACAAAAAAAAAAAAATCATAATCTGGAACGAGATGAAATCATCGAGATTCAAAACTCCTGCCTTCAATTTTATATTGAAAGTTTAAGGCAACTACAAAATCGGGTTTCCTTTGAGGATGAGGAGCTGCAGAAAATGAAAAGTTTATACTTTTTAAATCCAGCGACAATACTCAACAATAGTTTGAAAGCAAAGCTACCATCTATTGCACATTTGGGGCAATTGTTTCCAGTTCCATAAATTAATATGTATAATTTGTTACAGTTTTTATACCCTGAGTCCATTGAAAATGGGAAATCAGGGTATAATGGTTTTGTTAAATGTATGCAACAGGCAGAAGGAGGCGTGGCAGACCCCATAAAGTATATATATTCTTGATCAGGGTGACGAGAAAAGTTGATATAGCTATGTGCGTCTGTCCGTCCGTCCGGCCGTATGTATGAGCGCGTCGATTTCCGAAGATACAAAAACTAGAGAGTTCATTCTTTTTGTGTTAGGTCCGTATTATATTGCACGCGCAGTACGAGTTTGTTTCAGAATTCGATAACTTGTATACTTGCAAAGTCATCGATAAACGAAATTATCGGGAACCAGTTATAAAATTCTAGCTAATTCATCTTTAGAGTTAGAGTCTCCAAGTCTTCTGCATATATATATAGATACTAATTTAATACAATTTCGGTTTATGTCAGATTTTGGATTTCGGTCCCCACTTCGCCCCACTACCCCCAAATATGTAAAAAATGCATTTCAAATACTAGAGACATTCAGTTTGGTTTAGCATATAGATATGAATATCATAATCATAATCTGAAGATATCAATACGATTGTCCATCTAGAAACAGAAATATTAATCAATGAAGTTTTCGCAGCAACAAAGCAGCGAGACAGCAAGCCGCCTGCAATGCTTACACACATACAGGCATACAAGCGTAGATAAGCGTGTGTGTGCTCGTGTTTTTGCATGTATAGTTTCTTACGCGTGGAGAATCGAAACGAAGCATTCTTGGAATATGAATCGTTCGAAGAAGGGCTCAGGGGATTTCGTAGTCGAGCAGTCTCGACTACAGCTTTCTTACTTGTTTTTTTTTACTGTTTTTAAGCTTTAAAAAAATTACGTAGATCTACCTATTTCAGCGAAATTGTGCAACGGAAAAACACGTAGATTTTAGAACCTGGCTACGTATTTCTCAAATTTTGACTTGGCATCCCTGGCATGTATAGACAATACGCTTGCCCACTGGCGGCGTGGCAAATCGGAAAAGCAGTTTCTAGTGGTTAAATGCACAATTCATATGCGTATGTTTATAAATAACGTATGATCATTTGCTAAGCGGCAGCAAGCATTTTATAATAAATATACAAATACAAATCAAATTAAAAAGCTATATATTTTCGATATACAAGTTTTCTGCGGGAATTGAACCTTCTCACCTAAGTGCAGCTTGCATAGCATTTATCACCAGCGCCACTGCCCTGGGCTGAGTTTCGTTAGATTAAACCACTAACCATTGTGCACACTTATATTTTGACATTGGCTACCACCAAGCTTCGTATTTGCTCGGGTTCTTACTTTTAGGTTCGGTAGACGAAAATTACTTATGGCAAAATCATTCCGCTTCGAGCGCTCGACGCCTGAAATGTGCCGCTCTTTTCCTTGTTCTTTCTCTTTCTTTTTACTCTCTGCTCTCTTCTCACAAAAATAGATACATATATGCTGGAACAAACAGCAAGCAGCTCACAAAAATTGAAATTTCTTCGCGACGCGATCCCATTGGTTCCCTTCTAAGCGAAAAGTATACCGAATTCTTAAACGGCTTTTCCATGCTCATGCAAAATGTTAGCGTTTTCATGATTATTTGTGGAAAGGGTATGAAAGCGTAGAATATTATTTCCCGATGATCATACACACACACATTTACACTACCTCTCCATATGAGACGTTCCCCGCAACCTGGAAAATCCAGAACTTTGTATTGCTACCTAAGGCTGGCAAACCACCTGATGAGCCATCTGCATACAGACCAATCTGTCTTAACCTCATGGTTTGACACCATGGGAAAGGTGTTCGAGAAATTGATTTGCTCTAGACTGGAGAGTGTTTTTGCTAGCGCCGGAGGCCTTTCACCTAACCAATTTGGTTTCCGGAAGGCCTGTTCAACAGCAGATGCGCTTAATAAAGTTGTTGGCCTGGCAACTTCCGCCATCGAAGGCACCAGATGGAAGAACGGGACGAAGCATAACTGCATCATTGCGACTCTTGATGTGAAGAATGCCTTCAACACAGCTAGTTCGGATATGATACTGGATGCGATGTAACAATATAATATCCCTAGATATCTAAAAGAGATAGTGAGGAGCTACTTCAGAGGAAGAACACTAATATACAATACGAGTTAGAGTCCCCAAACTCATATAGTGTCAGCTGGAGTTCCCCAAGGTTCAGTGCTGGGGCCTCTCCTATGGAATATTATGGAGGTACCAGCAGGTGCGCATACCATTGGCTTTGCTGATGATGTAGCAGTCGTCACCATAGGCAAGGAGCTTAAAGATACTGAGGATATGTGCAGCGCAAGTATCAATCGCATACGAAGGTGGTTGTCTGGAGCTGGACTAGAACTAGCGGCGCACAAAACGGAAGTCATCCTAGTCAGCAGTCGCAAAAGAGTGGAAACTGCCAATATAAAGATAGGCAGCGTTACCATCGCGTCTAAGAGGGCAATAAAGTATCTTGGCGTCATGATAGAGACAAGATTAACTTTCTGCGAGCACTTAGAATATGTGCATAAAAAGGCAGCTGATTCTTGTAGAGCTCTCTCAAGAATTATGCTTAACACACGGGGACCAAGACAACAACGACGTCGCGTCCTAATGAGCGTCATTAGGTCCGTCATCCTCTATGCTGCACCAATATGGTCAAGAGCGATGGCAACGCCTAGCTACAGCCGGGGCATTTGCACCACCTAAAGATTGGGCGCAATCAGAGTCAGCTGCGCTTTCAGGATAGTCTCCGATGACGCGGCGCTTGTCATAGCCGGCATGATGTCACTGCAGGACTTGGTCGCCGAAGCCGTGGAGCGGAACACACACGAGCCTATATGACGCAACGCTATCAGTGCGAACAGCATTGCACGATGGCAAAGAAGGTGGAATAGCTCAACAACAGGGCGATGGACGCATCGCTCATTCCGGAACTTGAACCATGGATAAATCGCAAACACAGTGAGGTTAATTTTTTATCATACGTAGATTCTCACGGGACATAGATGCTTTCGGAGCTATTTGAAGCGCTTTGGCCACGAGGAAACTGACGAATGCTCCTGGTGCGGACGAGGTCTGGTGGACGACGCCAAACACGTTCTGTTTGAGTGTGGACGATTCCAGGAGGAGAGGCGTCGTCTAGAAGAGGCAGTTGGCCGCTCTGGAATCGGAGGCAGCTTGGAATCTAACAAGCACCTTCGCAACCACGGTCATATTGGAGCTCCGCAGAGTCGAGCGTTTAAGAAGAAAAGCTGTCTCAGTCTAAGATAGTGCAAAGTGCTTGCGAAGCAATGCTTCACGACCGTCCCGCAAGCATCGTGCATTATTCCTAGCCACCAATGTAATGTTATATATATACTTGTTAATAAACGAATATAAAAACAAGTAAGAACGTTGCAGTTAGGCGCAACTAACAGCGATATACTTTGTTCCCATAGGTGCATCTTATTTTTTTAATAAACATTTAATTAACGAAATATTTCGGCAATTAGCAAACGTACATGGCAAGCAACAAACGTTTTCCCTACACATACATATAGATTTACACATGTACACACTATACGAGTATACACACAATTTTCTATGTATGCATACAAAAGTTTGCATGCCAGAATATTCTAAGAATTGTGACTGAATTGGGAATTTTTCGATCGTTACTTTAGTTTTGTCAGAGACGCTCTAGCAATGCCTTATTTGGTTTTAGTTAACACAGATAATATTAGGTTAGTGGCGCTGGTGGTAAGCGCTATGCAAGCTATACTTGGGTGCGTGGGTTCCAATCCCGCAAAAAACTTTTTTTTTTTCAAAAATTATTTTTTAATTTTTTTTTATATTTGTATATTTATTATAAAATGCTTGCTGCCAATTGATAATAATTTATAAACATACGCATATGAATTGTGCATTTAAGCTAAAACTAAAACAACTTTTCCGATTTGCCACACTGCTTGCTTGGCAAGCATTTTTTCTATGCATGCATATATGTATGTATGTATGTACACAGATGTTTGTATTTGTGTATACACATCCAAAAGTGTATACATATTGCAAGAATTGCGAGAGTATTGTTTTGTGTCGTCACAAGCTGCTGATCAGCTGGTCAGCTGATCAGCTGTGAATTTATTTAGGTTTAGCTAACGATTACATGTTGTTTTCAAAAGACCCAGGTTCGAATCCCGCTGGAAACTTTTTATTTATTAATCAAAAACTTATGAATTTTATTTTTTAAATTCATTAATATTATTATATTTATGTTAAAATGCTTTCTGCCATCATAGCAATTGCTACTAAGCTATTATATGCATGAATTATGCAGTTGGCCACAACAAATTTCTTTGCCGATTTGCCACGCCCCCAGGGGGCGTAGACGCATAATTTTTTGCCAGTACTTAGAAAGGGCCGAGGCTAACATGCCTGCAAAATTTGGTTGCTTACATTTCAAAAATGCGAAAATTACAGGGTATTTTTCGATATGCCACGCCCCCAAAGAGGCTGAAAAATTATTTTTGGGGCATCGATAGAGAAGAACATTAGTAACTCAACCATCCAATTTTCAAGCTTCTAGCTCTAAAACTGTAGGAGATATAAACTTTTGCGGTTTTCCACGCCCCCTGTGGGCGTAGATATATCTACCATAGCTTATTAGTCTTGGGTTGTCAACCCGAGTGTACATGCAAAATTTCAGGTCTCTAGTGTCAATAGTGTTCAAAATATAGCACAATTTGAAAAATCACTACATATTCAGGTCCGATTTGCCACGCCCCCAATGGGCGTAGACATATAACTTTTTGATCGATCTTCTTAGAATCATAACATTAACTCACATGCAAAATTTCAGCATTCTAGCTTTAACGGTGTAGAAGATACGTATTTCCCGATTTGCCACGCCCCCAATGGGCGTAGATATATCCGCCATAGCTTTTTGAGCTTGGGTTGTCACCCCGAGTATACGTTTAAAATTGCAACTCTCTAGCTCATCATCTAGTATGATAACTTAACTATGGGCGGAAGAGTTTTCCGATTTGCCACGCCCCTAGTGGGCGGATCGGGAAAATTTTAACACTTTATAATTCGGGGACATATATGAGTATATGTTTAAAATTTCAAGTCTCTAGCTCTAATAGCGCCGAAAAATATTGCGTTCATACGGACAGACGGACGGACAGCAAGACGGACATTGCACAAACCCAATATACTTTTTCACCTTCGGGAACAAAGTATAAAAAACAAAAAACTACCTCGCCATATGTGTAAGCATTTATGTGTGCGATATCCTGCATGTAGCAATTCTAATTTCCCAGCGATTGCTGTTGGTAGATATTGTGAACCTACACACACACACATTCATATGTGTATGCCTTAGGCATTTGCATGTAGTATATATTATTGATCAGCACAAAAAAAAAAGTTGATATAGTAGCCCTGTCCGTCTGTCCGTTAGTATGACCGTCGAGATTTCGGAAACTAAAAGTCTAGGGAACTGAAATTTCACATGAATACTCGTATGTTAGTTACGCAGTATGACTTTATTTATTTATTATTTTTTTTTTCGATAACTCATCCCATTTTAAATTATAGATTTGTATATTTAAATAGATTTATAGATACGCAGATTTTGCAATTTTCAGATTTTTATACCACTCCCCTTTCGCCACCAATTTGACTTGTAATTTGACAAATAGACACATTTTCATGTTATTAATATATTGCGAAAGTTACATGAAGATCGTCCATATAGAAATGGAGTTATAGGCATCCAAAGTTTAGCCCAACCCACCTCCAAGCCACGGCAGCATCTGCTAGGTTAACAGAGCGCGCGCTTATATGTGCGTAAGAAAGAAGAGTATTAGTATTTTTTTTTTTTTTTTGCAGGGTTCAGGGTTTTTTCATAGTCGTGCCGTCTCGACTAGAGCCTTCTTACTTGTTATGATTTAAGTATTTCTAGCACTATGAATTGATTTTCACGTCGGAATGGTGGGGATGGGCGGAGGAAAATAAATGGAATCGCATAGTCGAATATCTGGCCAAGTAACAAAAAGCACTCAAATCAGAAAATGAAATCGCAGCCAGCGTCGTTCGCGTGTTCAAATTTATGGGCAATAATTATTAAATAGATAAGATATTACGATCTTTGTTGATAAGAGTTTGCCCAAAGAGCTGCATTTTTATGGCTCGCCCATTAAATTTATCTTTCTCCCCCTCTCTCTCTCTCTCTAACACGCTGTTTCTCTCTCTTTGTTTCTGTATCTGTCTCAGATGTACGTAGCGCTATTTCAACCGCTGCACGTGACACGTCAACAATTTCACAAAGTGCTGAACTGCATGAAGGTGATACGTGGACTGAAGTACCAGGAGGTCTATGCACAGGAGAAGGTTACCAAAGTGGACAGTCTATCACTGGTGCTGAGCGGCAAGTAAGTGACGATTGCGGTGAATCGATAACTTCGATGATCGATATTGTTTGATTCATTTGTGTTCACAGATTGGTCGTCTCGCAGCATCAAAGGGCGCTGCACATTGTGTTTCCCCATCAGTTCCTAGACTCGCCAGAGTGGTTTGGCGTCTCGACCGATGACTACTTTCAGGTAAGAAAATGGCATTTCGGGCTGCATTGATAGCTAATTGAAGTTTGCCCACAGGTGTCCATTATGGCCATGGAGGAGTCGCGCGTGCTTATCTGGCATCGGGACAAACTCAAGCTCTCCATAATGGCCGAGCCCTTCCTGCAAACTGTATTCGATCATATACTGGGCCGCGATGTTGTGAAAAAGCTAATGCAGGTGACACAGGTGACAATTGTAGAATATCAGATATTGATTTATCTCATTAAATTGTGGGTTGACTGAATTTAAAATTTGCAATCGCCAACAGGTGAGCGAGTCGATAGCCAGCAACGGTTTCCTGCCCTCGGGCGGCTATGCGGAGGATGCCGAGGACAAGCCCATGCTCATACTGAAGAAGAGCGTCGATGTGGGCCACGGACTGACTGCCTTAATCAATCGTCAGCTACAAGGTGAGCAAACAGTGCTTTACACCTGGACTAGCAAATCTTATTGTTTTGGTCTATGCTATCTCACAGTCGCGCCCCCTCACTCGTTTGGTCCCTCTTTCTCTATGTTTGCTTTATCCATATATCATTTCTCTCTCTCATTGATAGTTAGATTTTGTGTAAGTGTTGGCTTTAAGCATCAGCTATGATTATTGAATTCGTTAAACATTAATCGTGACTTTTCCTTTGTTGCACACTGGGAATGAGGCGCGCTCGTTGCATGCTACGTGGAAAACAAAAAGAATTAAAAGTAGAACTTTACAAAAAATTAAAGATTTTTACTCAATTTATTTATCGCATTGCATTTGACTTTGGTTTATTTTTTTTATATGTTATGATTTACTCTTAATCTGATGCATTTTATTATTGTTTTATTAACTGTAAAAATTTTTGATGTTTCTGTTCGTGTTTACAATTTGCAATCTAATTTTAGAAGAGCATGTTCCTTTACTCGGTTGCACGTACATACACACTAAGCAACAGCTGCCGCCGACGCCGCCAGGTAGCGCCAGCTTGGCGGATACCAACGTTGATCAATACGCCATCGCCGACGCTGCAGTTGCTCGACACGATGGCACCAAGCAATCAAATTGAAACCGAGTCCTGATCAAAGGAACTGCACACACACTCCCACACACACACGCGCAGACACCACCACTCAAAGATATAACACCTATTTGTATATGTATGTATGCCATCAGCGTCAACAACAACAACATCAACAACATCATAAACTGCCAGCTCTGTCCGTCTGGCTTGAAAACCAACTATCTTTGATGGAGCATAAGCGAGCTGTGCAACGATATCATCCACAACAATCCATAAGTCATCTATAATAGCGTCTACCATCGCTCATCCATCATCAATCATCGATCATCGACCATCTGTCATCGTCGTCGACTCTCAACTCAGCCCACCCACAATGTTTGTCTAAACTTTAAGCATATAACACAGATTCAGTCTCAAATGCAATTGTATATCCGATCAATTCAGCTCTTGTTGCCAGACACTTGTCAAATATTTACCCCTCTGTTTAGCCTTAAGATAAACAATCAAAGAGAACAGAGAAAATAATTAAAAAATACAACAGCAAAGCGAGAAAATGTCCATGTACACATGTCGGATATATACAAATACAAGAACAATCAGTTTAAGGCTGCCGCTACATAGGCATTCCCATTCTCTGGTTTACCAGGTGAATTATAATTGAAGCTGTTACTAAAGCCTCTATGCCACAATTGTGCTATTGCGCCACAGCATGTGATCGTTCACTGAGTCATGATCGCAGATCGCCTCCGCCAATCCTCATTATGTATACTTTGCTCGATACAAAGATCATAAATATTTCATTGATTTGGCATTACTAAGGTCCATTGCTTGGCCATATTAGTGTGCTCAATGATCCAGAACTAGTTAAAGTAACTAGTAACTCAAATCAGACTTCATTCATTAATCTATGCACATATATCTCAGGGACATTAGTGTCAATTGAGTCACGATCGTCTTCTACTAATCCACGCTTCCCACAAGGTCTACTCTGTTTGATGTCCCTATTAAAATTTATTTTAACATGGCTTAGCTCCAAAGATTGCAGTCAACTGCTTGGCCATATTTGAGTGATCACTGATCACTGATCAACATTAAATTCCTTTATCAAAGCTGTTTACTTATTCACATCTATGTATATATGTGTTCAGTAAAATAATTATAATATCAATTATTTAAGTGCAATTTCTAAAAAGTTCCGACCTCCATTCCACATTTAATGGAAAATTTTTACTATAGCAATTTTTATACCTTAAGTCCATTGAAAATGGGAAATCAGGGTATAATGGTTTTGTTAAAAGTATGTAACAGGCAGAAGGAGGCGTGGCAGACCCCATAAAGTATATATATTCTTGATCAGGGTGACGAGAAAAGTTGATATAGCCATGTCCGTCTGTCCGTCCGTCCGTATGTATAAACGCGTCGATTTCCGAAGATACAAAAGCTAGAGAGTTCATTCTTTTTATGTTAGGTCCGTATATTGCAGTACGAGTTTGTTTCAGAAATTCGATAACTTGTATATTTGCAAAGCTATCGATAAACGAATTTATCGGGAACCAGTTATAAAATTCTAGCTAATTCATCGTTAGAGTTAGAGTCTCCAAGTCTTCTGCACATATATAGATACTAATTTAATACAATTTCGGTTTTTGTCAGATTTTGGATTCCGGTCCCCACTTCGCCCCACCACCCCCAAATGTGAAACAAATTCATTTCAAATACTAGAGACATGCAGTTTGGTTTAGCATATAGATATGAATATCATATTCATAATCTGAAGATATCAATACGATTGTCCATCTAGAAATAGAATTATTAATCATCAGAGTTTTCTCATCAAAACCCATGCGACGCAGCAGCAAAGCAAAAGCAGCGAGACAGCAAGACGCTTGCAAGACACATTCATGTCTACAAGCGTAGATCAGCGTCTACGTGTGCGCGTGGTTGTGCATGTACAGTTTCTTATGCGTGCAGAAACGAATCGAATAATTTTTGGAATATTATTCGTTCGAAGAAGGGCTCAGGGGATTTCGTAGTCGAGCAGTCTCGACTACAGCTTTCTTACTTGTTTTTATTTAGTTTCATTAAGAATACATATATGTAAGAAGAACGCTGTAAAAAAAGTTATGAAAAAAGTGTCTTTCCTAGTAAAATATGATGTCAAAGTCGCATTTGTATGACTTTTTTCGTTTTGCAAACAATTAATGGACATACTGTATATACATAGATACATACATACATATATAAAGCTGTATTATATATCTAACATATTTATATAGAACTTAAAAGAAATGCGGAATCAATGTGAATGTAAACAAGCCAAAAACAAAGCAAAAGTAATAATAATAATAACAAAAGCTTGAAAACGCAGTTTAATTAATTTATTTTAGCTGTTTATGTTTTGTTGTTTTTCTTATTTATGTCAAAAAATTTATGTGCGTTGGCACTTGGGTTCGGGTTCAGGTTCGCGTCTCACCCAATTTAGCGTCGAGCGCATCCAAATCACGTGCACGAACCCAAACTAAATACAGGCGAAAACAAGTAAGAAGGCTCTAGCCGAGACGGCTCGATTACCAGATACCCGGAACCCTACAAAGAAGCTAATACTTTTCTTCTTTACGAACGTATGAGCGCGGGCTCTGCTAACCGCGCAGTTGCTGCCAAGGCTTGGGGGTGGGTTGGGCTATACCTTGGGGACGCCTTTAACTCCATTTCTACATGGACGATCTTCATGAAATTTTCAGAATATATTATTAGTATCAAAATGTGTCCATTTGCCAAATTACAAGTCTCTGGTAATTTGAAAGGAGTATTTTTTTTTCAAATTGGGAACTAAAAGGGGCGTGGCATAAAAAATCTGAAAATTACAAAATCTCCGTATCTATAATAAATGTATAAATATACAAATATCTATAAAAATAAACAAGTTTTTAGCTAAAACGGTGTAGAAGCTCAGAAAACGTAACGATTTTTTGATTTAGTGTTGATAATTTGGAAATGGGATGAGTTATCGAAAAAAAAACAAAATAAACTCGTACTGCGTAACAAACATACGAGTATTCATGTAAATTTTCAGCTCTCTAGCTTTTGTAGTTTCCGAAATCTCAACGTTCATACTAGACTTGGGTAGCTCATGAGTGAGTGAGCCAAAATGAATGGCTCACTGAACTGAGCCACTGAGCTAGTTCCTTCAATATGGCTCACTTTGCCTCACTTGCTCACTTTGGCTCACTTGCTCACTTTGGTTCACTTGCTCACTTGCTCACTTTGGCTCACTTTGGCTCACTTTGCCTCACTTGCTCACTTTGGCTCACTTGCTCACTTTGGCTCAGTTTGGCTCACTTTGGCTCACTTGCTCACTTTGGCTCACTTGCACTCTTTGGCTCACTTGCTCACTTTGGCTCACTTGCTCACTTTGGTTCACTTGCTCACTTGCTCACTTTGGCTCACTTTGGCTCACTTTGGCTCACTTTGCCTCACTTGCTCACTTTGGCTCACTCGCTCACTTTGGCTCAGTTTGGCTCAGTTTGGCCACTAACCATACAACACATAGACTGGACAACTGGTACAAATTAATGTTCACACTTATTTTTTGACTTTAGAACCCCTTTAGCTTCGTATTTGCTCGGGTTTTTACTTTTAGGGTCGGGAGAGAAAAATTGCTGATGGCAAAATCATTCCGCTTCGAGCGCTCGACGGTGATGGTCGATTTTCCAAAAATGCCTGACATGTGCCGCTCTTTCCCTTGCTCTCTTTCTCTTTCTGCCCCATGCTTTTTACTCTCTGCTCTCTTCTCACAAAAATATATGTATACTAGCACAAACAGCAAGCAGCTCACAAAAATTGAAATTTCTTCTCGGACTCGCGAGTCGCGATCCCATTGGTTCCCTTCTGAGCGAAGAGTATACCGAATTCTCAAACTGCTTGCCATGCTCATGCAAAATGTTAAGCATTTATATGCTTGTGTGCGATTGATATTCTTCATACGGAAATAATATTCGTTATGCACATCAACACTTTCATACTCTTTCCACAAATAATCATAAAAACGCTAACATTTTGCATGAGCATGGCAAAGCAGTTTGAGAATTCGGTATACTCTTCGCTCAGAAGGGAACCAATGGGATCGCGACTCGCGAGTCGAGAAGAAATTTCAATTTTTGTGAGCTGCTTGCTGTTTGTGCTAGTATACATATATTTTTGTGAGAAGAGAGCAGAGAGTAAAAAGCATGGGGCAGAAAGAGAAAGAGAGCAAGGGAAAGAGCGGCACATGTCAGGCATTTTTGGAAAATCGACCATCACCGTCGAGCGCTCGAAGCGGAATGATTTTGCCATCAGCAATTTTTCTCTCCCGACCCTAAAAGTAAAAACCCGAGCAAATACGAAGCTAAAGGGGTTCTAAAGTCAAAAAATAAGTGTGAACATTAATTTGTACCAGTTGTCCAGTCTATGTGTTGTATGGTTAGTGGTTTGGCTCAGTTTGGCTCACTTTGGCTCACTTGCTCACTTTGGCTCACTTGCACTCTTTGGCTCACTTGCTCACTTTGGCTCACTTGCTCACTTTGGTTCACTTGCTCACTTGCTCACTTTGGCTCAGTTTGGCTCAGTTTGGCTCACTTTGGCTCACTTTGCCTCACTAACCATACAACACATAGACTGGACAACTGGTACAAATTAATGTTCACACTTATTTTTTGACTTTAGAACCCCTCTAGCTTCGTATTTGCTCGGGTTTTTACTTTTAGGGTCGGGAGAGAAAAATTGCTGATGGCAAAATCATTCCGCTTCGAGCGCTCGACGGTGATGGTCGATTTTCCAAAAATGCCTGACATGTGCCGCTCTTTCCCTTGCTCTCTTTCTCTTTCTGCCCCATGCTTTTTACTCTCTGCTCTCTTCTCACAAAAATATATGTATACTAGCACAAACAGCAAGCAGCTCACAAAAATTGAAATTTCTTCTCGACTCGCGAGTCGCGATCCCATTGGTTCCCTTCTGAGCGAAGAGTATACCGAATTCTCAAACTGCTTTGCCCATGCTCATGCAAAATGTTAGCGTTTTTATGATTATTTGTGGAAAGAGTATGAAAGTGTTGATGTGCATAACGAATATTATTTCCGTATGAAGAATATCAATCGCACACAAGCACATAAATGCTTACACATATAGCGAGGAAGTGTAAATGTGTGTGTGTATGGTCATACGGAAATAATATTCGTTATGCACATCAACACTTTCATACCCCTTTCCACAAATAATCATAAAAACGCTAACATTTTGCATGAGCATGGCAAAGCAGTTTGAGAATTCGGTATACTCTTCGCTCAGAAGGGAACCAATGGGATCGCGACTCGCGAGTCGAGAAGAAATTTCCATTTTTGTGAGCTGCTTGCTGTTTGTGCTAGTATACATATATTTTTGTGAGAAGAGAGCAGAGAGTAAAAAGCATGGGGCAGAAAGAGAAAGAGAGCAAGGGAAAGAGCGGCACATGTCAGGCATTTTTGGAAAATCGACCATCACCGTCGAGCGCTCGAAGCGGAATGATTTTGCCATCAGCAATTTTTCTCTCCCGACCCTAAAAGTAAAAACCCGAGCAAATACGAAGCTAGAGGGGTTCTAAAGTCAAAAAATAAGTGTGAACATTAATTTGTACCAGTTGTCCAGTCTATGTGTTGTATGGTTAGTGGTTTGGCTCAGTTTGGCTCACTTTGGTTCACTTGCTCACTTTGGCTCACTTGCACTCTTTGGCTCACTTGCTCACTTTGGCTCACTTGCTCACTTTGGCTCACTTGCTCACTTGCTCACTTTGGCTCAGTTTGGCTCAGTTTGGCCACTAACCATACAACACATAGACTAGACAACTAGAACAAACTTTTTCCACGGACCAGAATATGAGCCAAGCGACCGCTCAACTTCGTATTTGTTCGGTTTGGGCAATTCAGGGCTGGGCAGTCAAAATATGAAACGACGAATTCATTGCGGTGCAAGCGCTCAACCGGCATGGTCGCGGTTTCGTATGAGTACATTCTGTGTGCTATTTTTCTTTACTCTCCCTCTCTCTTTTTTCTCTCTCTCTCTCTCACTCTATGCGAGCACAAGCCAGCAGCCCACAAAAATTGAAATTTGTTCGCGAGTGGCGATTCGCGACGATCTCATCTGCCTTTCTTAGTAAGAGTGTGGACCTCGGCCTTAGAATTGTGGGAACGGTCTTAAATTTGTTCGGCCTTGTAGACTGTCAAATCTACTTGACCCATGCATATGGCATGTATGTTTATATACATACATATGCATTTCTTTTTATACATGTTAAATAAATAATAATTATTATAACTTATTTAGTAACATAGCCCCCAAAACTTTTTAGAACGGTTTATAAACGATTTAAGTGGATCTGGTAATTAATATGTATTGACAATGTCAGAACACACCATGTACTCATTATTGCCAAAATGACTGCTACAAGTCGTAGAGGCTCATTTGACAGTCACTCTACAATTCAAACCATACAAAATAGACAAACTACTGAATCACGCAGGTAGCAAGAATAACAAACTGCAAATGTTGGTCCCTGCAATTGCTACAGACAGCAAAAGTTTCGCACACAGTCACATAACTGCTCATACATGTAGCAAGACGCAGTAAATGTGTGTGTGCATGCTCATCGCGAAAAAGTAATGCTTATGCACATCAGCGCTTTCATACCCTTCCCAAAAATCTTTACGAAAACACTAAAATTTTGCATGAGCATGGCAAAACCGTTTAAGAGTCGGCATACTCTTACTAAGAAAGGCAGATGAGATCGTCGCGAATCGCCACTCGCGAACAAATTTCAATTTTTGTGGGCTGCTGGCTTGTGCTCGCATAGAGTGAGAGAGAGAGAGAGAAAAAAAGAGAGAGGGAGAGTAAAGAAAAATAGCACACAGAATGTACTCATACGAAACCGCGACCATGCCGGTTGAGCGCTTGCACCGCAATGAATTCGTCGTTTCATATTTTGACTGCCCAGCCCTGAATTGCCCAAACCGAACAAATACGAAGTTGAGCGGTCGCTTGGCTCATATTCTGGTCCGTGGAAAAAGTTTGTTCTAGTTGTCTAGTCTATGTGTTGTATGGTTAGTGGTTTGGCTCAGTTTGGCTCACTTTGGCTCACTTGCTCACTTGCTCACTTTGGCTCATTTGCTCACTTGCTCACTTTGGCTCACTTTGTCTCACTTTGCCTCACTTGCTCACTTGTGAGCGCATTTTTTCCAGCGCAATTCTTCACTGCGAAAACGAAGATCTTTGCTAAAACCAAAGAACGTGGAAAGCCTGATGTTGTTGCATGTAATGTACTGTTTTAAATTCACAAACAGTATACCTAATCGTTTCCTTTTTTTTATAGCCTAGATATCATCTACACACATATACTATAATACATCCCAATGAACGGATCTCAAAGAATGCCTTTTTTTATTTTTTGATGTTTTTTTTTTATTATTTTTAATTTTAGTTTTGATATATGCCCAATGAAGGAAGCTACAAAATATATTTTTTATTAGTTTGTTCTATTACTTTTAAGAAAAAATTTTAATTGTGTCTTTATTTTTAAAGCGTAACGTATTTTTTTAGTTTTTTCAAATTGCTTGCGATCATTATCGGCTCTTGAGCTATCAGCAAGTGAGCCACTGAGCCAAATGAGTGAGTTGGCTCACTTCACAAAAAAGAGCGAGTGAGCTGGCTCACCTCAATGAGCTAGATTTACCCAAGTATAGTTCATACAGACGGGGCAGACCGACAGACGGACGGGGCTATATCAACTTTTCTTTTTTTTTTGTGCTGATCAAGAATATATATACTTTGTAGGATCTGCGACGTCTCCTTCTGCCTGTTACATATATTTTCACAACACCATTGTACCCCGAATTCCCATTTTCAATGGGGGTTCAAGCACTAACCATACAACACATAGACTGGACAACTGGTACAAATTAATGTGCACACTTATTTTTTGACTTTAGAACCCCCTAGCTTCGTATTTGCTCGGGTTTTTACTTTTAGGGTCGGGAGCAGTGCTGCCAACATTTCGTTGCATGAAAACGCTAAATCAGCCTTTGAAAAACGCTAGAAATAGCTAGAAATGTTTCTTCATAGCTAAAAAAACGTTAGAATATAATTTTCCGGTTATTTCAATATTTTATAAGATTTCATCAATGACTTCATCTTCATCCTTTTTGTTTATGGAGGTTACATTGGTCCCTATCTTTCTCAAACATGCTACTGGTAATTTGCAATCGTGGCAGCATTTTTCTTGGAGGCGTAGTCAGTATCTACAAATATGATATTTATTGTAATAGTTTTGTAAAATATTACACAGCAATCCAAAATGGTCCACAGCTTTGATTGAACAATGTGATGCAATATACAAACATAGTCCCGCTTCTTGATCGCAAGTTTTCGATGAGATTAAAGAAACAAATGGTAGTTTGTTAGGCTGTGCAAAATCCGCTGAAGTTAACTTGTGTTTAGCCTTCTTGGCATGTGCGTGCAAGTCTGAAAACTTGGCATTAATGCTAGATTTGCAGTATTTGCAATAACATTTGCCCTCGTCATCTGTATCTAAAGTCAACCAATTTTTTAATTCAGGATCCATATAATACGCGGTTTTTGCTTATACATTTTTGGCATTATTAACTTCCGCTCGAGCTTTAAAATTTGTAAAATACCCTCTTGGTGATGGCATAAAACACGATTCGGTAGACTTCACAGACATCGATAAGATTGAATGCTCGTTTGGCTTATTGATGTTTTTTGCCATTCAAATGAAAAAATACTATTCGTATGAAAATGTGGCATCATAGAGCATAAAAATACACCAAGCTACCAGATGTTTCAAAAATATGAAGTAAAGCTAATGTTTCTTAAAAAATAGCTATAATACCCGCTAGCCGCCATTTCATAATTTATCCCGCATTTGCTTGTTGCAACCCACTAGATCTAGTGGGAAATTAGCTAAATTGGCAGCAGTGGTCGGGAGAGAAAAATTGCTGATGGCCAAATCATTCCGCTTCGAGCGCTCGACGATGATGGTCGATTTTCCAAAAAGGCCTGACATGTGCCTTCTCTTTCCCTTGCTCTCTTTCTCTTTCTGCCCCATGCTTTTTACTCTCTGCTCTCTTCTCACAAAAATATATGTATGCTGGCCAGTGCTGCCAGAATCTCCTAAGCAAAAATTGCTAGATTTGGAAAAAAAAGTGGCTAAAAATGTTGTTAAAATTGCCAACAAAATTGCTAAACCATTAAAATTTTGATATTTAACAAATAACAAATTTTTTCCACACTAATGTTAATAGATTCATCTAGCATAAGACTAAAATCCGAGCTTCCAATGTCGTTCTGCAAATCGTCTATGAAAGGCATTGCCAATACATTTTTAATAATGTAGGTGCACTTTGTTTGGCTTAATTTTATATTTGCAGCAGCTTTGCAATCGGAAAATTGGCTTACACACAATTTTGATAGGTGATCAACTGTGGCAATCGCCGTATGCTGAGCAATATGTAAGGATAATGCTGCTTCCTGCTCCTCGGTTTTGGTTGATTTTCTAACAAAAGGCAACTTATTCTTTTGGGTACATGCGCCCATCACAGTCACATGTTTTTTTGACGCACCGTGGTGGCGGATGTCAAAAAGCTTAGCGTTAATAGTTGATTTGGAAAACGCACAATAAGATCGTGTTTGATCAGTGCAATCCTTACGAATCCCATGCTTGAACTCGTCATCTTGCAGCCAGGCATCACGAAAACTTTGCCTATAAACTTTCGGCATCTTGTCTTGTTCACCAATCACATTTAAAGAGTTATCAAACACCATAAACTAGTTCATATAATCGAACAACTTGGTTAAATACAAGTTCCGATATCTTAATCGTATGAAAGGCATACAAAATGCAAAAACATAAAAAATATAAGAATTGCTAGTTTTATAATAAAGTTGCTGAAATATCTAAAAAATAATTTAAAATTGCTAGATTTGTGGCTAATAGCATTTACAAAATAAAAGTTTTAAAAATGGCCAGATCTAGCCACTAAATTGCCAAACTGGCAGCACTGATGCTGGCACAAACAGCAAGCAGCTCACAAAAATTGAAATTTCTTCTCGACTCGCGAGTCGCGATCTCATTGGTTCCCTTCTGAGCGAAGAGTATACCGAATTCTCAAACTGCTTTGCCATGCTCACGCAAAATGTTAGCGTTTTTATGATTATTTGTGGAAAGGGTATGAAAGTGTTGATGTGCATAACGAATATTATTTCCGTATGACCATACACACACACATTTACATTTCCTCGCTATATGTGTAAGCATTTATGTGCTTATGTGCGATTGATATTCTTGCTGCCTGTAGCACTATTAGAACCCCCAGCAGTTGATTTCGTTCGGTTGGGTAGCGATGTGAGCTTGCATACACACACACATTTATACTTCCTCGCTTTATGTGTAGGCATTTATGTGATTGTGTGCAATATTCTTGCTGCCACCTGTAGAGCACTTTTAGAACCCCCCGCAGCAGTTGATGTTCGTTCGGTTTTGTAGCTGCTCTGAGCTTGCATACGCACACACATTCACATACACATTTACACTTCCTTGCTATATGTGTAAGCTTTTATGTGCCTGTGTGCGATACACTTGCTGCATGTAGCAATTTTGTAGCAATTTTTCCCAGCGATTGCTGTGTGGTAGCTGTTGTGAGTCTACACACACACACATACATATGTGTACGTTTGTGATGTGATAATCACAATCGCCGAGTATCACTTGTAAAGGCATTTGAATGAATGCTCTGCCTGGGGCATTTGCATGTTTCGTGCGCAAGAAAAACACCGTTCGGTGACAAGTGACAAGTGCACTAGGCGGCAGCAAGTATATTGCACACAAGCACATAAATGCCTACACATATAGCGAGAAAGTGTAAATGTGTGTGTGTTTGCAAGCTCACATCGCTACCCAACCGAACGAACATCAACTGCTAGGGGTTTTAATAGTGCTACAAGCAGCAAGAATATCAATCGCACACAAGCACATAAATGCTTACACATATAGCGAGGAAGTGTAAATGTGTGTGTGTATGGTCATCGGGAAATAATATTCGTTATGCACATCAACACTTTCATACCCTTTTCACAAATAATCATAAAAACGCAAACATTTTGCATGAGCATGGCAAAGCAGTTTGAGAATTCGGTATACTCTTCGCTCAGAAGGGAACCAATGGGATCGCGAGTCGAGAAGAAATTTCAATTTTTGTGAGCTGCTTGCTGTTTGTGCCAGCATACATATATTTTTGTGAGAAGAGAGCAGAGAGTAAAAAGAATGAGGCAGTAAGAGAGAAAGGGAAAGAGCGGCACATGTCAGGCCTTTTTGGAAAATCGACCGTCACCGTCGAGCGCTCGAAGCGGAATGATTTTGCCATCAGCAATTTTTCTTTCCCGACCCTAAAAGTTAAAACCCGAGCAAATACAAAGTTGAGGGGGTTCTAATGTCAAAAAATAAGTGTGCACATTAACTTGTTCCAGTTGTCCAGTCTATGTGTTGTATGGTTAGTGGTTTTAGCTAGAGACTTTAACTTTTTAAATTTAGATAGATATTATAAATACACAGATTTTGTAATTTTTAGATGTTGGCTGCCACGCCCCCTCCGCCCTCAATTTGAAAAAAAAAAACGCATTTCAAATACTAGAGACTTGCAATTTCGCACATAGATAGATTAAAATACTCCTAATATACGTCCAAAGTTCAGCCCAACCCACCCCCAGCCAAGGCAGCAACTGCGGAGTTAGCAGAGCGCGCGCTTATAAGTGCGTAAAGAAGAAGAGTATCACTTTGTTGCAGGGTTCAGGGTATTTCGTAGTCGAGCACTCTCGACTAGAGCCTTATTACTTGTTTTCTTTTTATACCCTGACCCTATTGAAAATGGGAAATCAGGGTATAATGGTTTTGTTAAATGTATGTAACAGGCAGAAGGAGGCGTGGCAGACCCCACAAAGTATATATATTCTTGATCAGGGTGACGAGAAAAGTTGATTTAGCCATGTCCGTCTGTCCGTCCGTATGTATGAACGCGTCGATTTCCGAAGATACAAAAGCTAGAGAGTTCATTCTTTTTGTGTTAGGTCCGTATATTGCACGCGCAGTACGAGTTTGTTTCAGAAATTCGATAACTTGTATATTTGCAAAGCTATCGATAAACGAATTTATCGGGAACCAGTTATAAAATTATAACTAATTCATCTTTAGAGTTAGAGTTTCCAAGTGCAAAATGCATTTCAAATACTAGGGACATGCAGTTTGGTTTATCATATAGATATGAATATCATATTCATAATCTGAAGAGATCAATACGATTGTCCGTCTGGAAACAGAATTATTAATCAATAAAGTTTTTGCAGCAAAACCCATGTGGCGCAGCAACAAAAGCAGCGAGACAGCAAGCCGCCTGCAATGCTTACACACATACACGCGTACATGCATAGATCAGAGTGTGTATGTGTGCTTGTGCTTTTGCATGCATAGTTTCTTACGCGTGGAGAATCGAAACGAAGCATTCTTGGAATATGATTCGTTCGAAGAAGGGCCCTGAACCCCATTGAAAATGGGAATTCAGGGTATAATAATTTTGTGAAAATGTATGTAACAGGCAAAAGGAGACGTCGCAGACCCTATAAAGTATATATATTCTTGATCAGCATAAAAAAATAAGTTGATTGAGCCCTGCCCGTCTGTCCGTCCGTCCGTCCGTCCGTATGAACGTCGATATTTCGGAAACTACAAAAGCTAGAGAGCTGAAATTTCACATGAACACTCGTATGTTACCTACGCAATACGAGTTTATTTTGTTTTTTCGATAATTCGTCCCATTTCCAAATTATCGATAAAAAATAGAAAATTCGTATACATTTTTTAGGTTTTTTGGGTATAACTTCTACACCGTTTTAGCTAGAGACTTCAACTTATATATTTAGATAGATATTATGGATACGCAGATTTTGTAGTTTTCAGATTTTGGATGTCACGCCCCCTTCGCCCCCAATTTGGAAAAAACACATTTCAAATACTAGAGATTTGCAATTTAGCACATAGGTAGATTTAGATACTCTTGATCTACTCTGAAAATTTCATGAAGATCGTCCATTTAGAAATGGAGTTATAAGCGTCCAAAGTTCAGCCCAACCCACCCCCAAGCCACGGCAGCAACTGCGCAAGCAACACGGCAGCAACAGTGCGCGCCTCTAAGTGCGTAAAGAAGAAGAGTATCACTTTTTTGCAGGGTTCAGGGGATTTCGTAGTCGAGCAGTCTCGACTAGAGCCTTCTTACTTGTTTTATTTTGTCAACACCGATGATGTTAATTAATGTTTTAACACTCGCCACGATTCATATGCAGCATTAGGTAGCGAGCAGAATCCCACTTCTGATGTCAGGGTTAATTGCGTATGGCAAATAAACTTGAGTGCACCGTTCACTTTCACTGTCTAATCATTAATGCCTCCAGCATCAATACTACACCACTCACACACATTCTATTGTCATAGGATATGCAGCGATCTCATTCTCTCTCAGTGACTCAAGATTGCACGCACAACAATTATCTCCTGTGTAACTCTTTTGGCCACGTACACCACTTAGAACCTTTCGCAACATTTCTGCATATTTGCATCGAACTACTCTGACCATCTGGCGAATAACGGAGCAAAGCGCATTCACCAATTGTCAAATATGTTCTACTAGAATGTCGTTTACTAATTACGCCTCGACATATATATATATATATATATATATATATATATATATTGTTTTTTTTTCTATATCTATCTCGTTCACATACGTATTTCAACAACAACAACAATAACAACACCACTACAACCATAAAAATTATCAAAAAACAACAACAACATCACGAAATGGTAATACAGCTCTGCCCAGGATATCGAAGTATTATGATTGTGGTAAGTTTGATTTTCCAGTAATCCAAAACTCCCACAAAGTAAATCCATCAAACGCCCCACTCCCAGCCAACGATATTCATATTATTAATGCAACATGTAGAAGTAGATTTTAACTAACTAACATAACTAATTAAGCTCACCTTGCTGAGCTCAACTAAATAAATGTTTAATGTATGCTAACTAAATGTATTAACTATAACCAAACTGCTTTGTCTGCCTGTCTATCTGTCTATCTATATCTATCTATCTATCTACATAAATGTCTAGTCGTATAACCACATGTGGGCATTTTCTCCAGAAAGGGCAACCACAGCCGAAAAATTCAAAGTCAATGAAAGCATGCTCTTCTAACATTTTTTATTGACACCCAAAGCTGAACAAGTGCAGAAGTGGCGTGGCAAATCGGAAAACTCTTGCGCCCATAAGCCAGTAATCATACTAGATGGGGAGCTAGAGAGTTGCAATTTGGAATGTATACTCGGGGTGACAACCCAAGTTCAAAAAGCTATGGCGGATATATCTACACCCATTGGGGGCGTGGCAAATCGGGAAAAACGTATCTTCTACACCGTTAAAGCTAGAAAGCTGAAATTTTGCATGCGAGTTAATGTTATGATTCTAAGAAGATCGATCAAAAAGTTATATGTCTACGCCCATTGGGGGCGTGGCAAATCGGACCTGAATATATAGTAATTTTTCAAATTGTGCTATATTTTGAACACTATTGACGCGGGTTGACAACCCAAGACCAATAAGCTATGGTAGATATATCTACGCCCACAGGGGGCGTGACAAATCGGCAAAGAAGTTTGTTGTGGCCAACTGCATAATTCATGCATATAATAGCTTAGTAGTAATTGCTAAGATGGCAGAAAGCGTGGCAAATCGGAAAAGCAGTTTCTAGTGCTTAAATGCACAATTCATGTGCGTACGTTTATAAATTACTAGAAAACCAGGCGAACTCCGCTTCGCCACCAGATGGGTTCGTTTTTTGTAACATTCCGTTTGTGGATTAAAAGATGAAGATAATTTTTTTTTTTTTTCGATATTTGAAAAAGAAAAACTGTATTTCATTTCACAACAGTAATGAATTCATTTTGATTACAAAAATGAAATTTAGTTGAACTTCTCTGAAAGTGAATCCAAAATCAAAGCGTGTCCGCAAATTATCCCTTTCATTGAAGTGCTCGTTGGTAAACCACATTTTTTGTTTTTTGATCTGACGTTAACACAAACAAAGAGGATGGTTTCCCAACTCGTGAACACGCAACGTATAGCTGCCCATGTGAAAAACAATGATTTTCTAAATTGATCCCGCAAACACTAAGCGATTGGCCTTGCGACTTGTTATTTGTCATTGCGAATCCAAGGCAAACCGGAAATTGCAAACGTTTGAATTCAAACGGAAGATCAGTCGGAATCATTGGAATTCGAGGAATACATACATTTTCACCTGCGTATTTTCCGTTAATAATGGTTGCCTCAATCAAATTCGGCATAAGTCTTTTCACCGCAAGCCGAGTACCGTTGCAAAGTCGCGGTGGATTCAAATTACGCAATATCATAATAAGTGAACCAACTTTGAGTTGCAAGTTATGTGGTGGAAATCCTGGTAACTCCAGAGAGTTCACAAACTCCGTTGGATAATTTACTACATCATCGGATTTGTTATGGAATCAACGGATTTATATGTCACCAAATAGCCATCGATTTTTGATTGAATGGTGAAATTCAATGCGTGTACATCATTATTCTTTGCGGCGAGAATTGCTCATTGACTTAACCAAGCATAATTCTGATAATTCTCACTAATGTTTGGGAAAACATTTTCAATAAGAGCTAATTGAGAGTCTACAAATCGGCAAAAGTCGTTGGTAAGAGTAATTAATCCAGTTGTCGCATCAACTGGGACTTCTCCATTTCCAACAGCTAACAATTGCTTGAAAAATAGTGCAGCACTTTGATCATTTTGAAGTTGAACTCTCATATTAGTGGTTAGCGATAATATTTTTACGTTATTCCACAAAAGTGATGCCTTCAGGCAAGCATTCAATTCATCTGCAGGCGTTCCACGGGGTATTACTGGCAACGTCTGCCTGAAATCGCCTGCCAACAAAATCATCAAATTGCCAAAGATGTTATTATTTCGCCGAAGATCCTTCAGTGTGAAGTTAAGTGCTTCAAGTGATTTCTTATGTGCCATTGTGCACTCATCCCAAACAATGAGCTTACATTGCTTCAACAATTTTCCCATTGCACTGGATCGGGAAATATTACATGTTGGAGTATCAATTGTGTTTAAATTGAGTGGCAACTTAAGTGCAGAATGTGCAGTACGACCGCCATCTAGAAGAGTCGCCGCAATTCCAGATGATCAATGAAATGATAAATGTTTTCCCTGTTCCTCCAGGTGCGTCCAGGAAGAATAGACCACCAGTATTATTGTCCATCGCTTGCATTAATGTTTCGTATACATGTTTTTGCTGTTCATTCAGCAACGGCACATTTTTTTGAACGAATTCCTGCAATGTATCAACATTGTATTGCAGCTCTCGATTTATTTCTTGGTTAAATGTATCGTGCATCGATCGATTTGGCGCAATCATTCCTACTTCAATCAGTAGCTTATTTCCAATAGTCAAGCATTGATCCTCAATCAGAATCAATCCTTCATTGTAGATTTCATCGGTTATTTGCATGTCGGGATTGTTCGTTCGAATGCGCAAGTGATGCAAGATATCTTCACATATGTCGTCTTTGTATTTGTTCCATAACTGGATTGGTTGTGAAGGGAAACATGTGGTGATGATAATTGCGAACAGCGTTCATATTTGGTACGCGTTTGAGGAAACAACTGAATCCGCAAGTGTAC
Organism: Drosophila antonietae; assembly: GCA_030914385.1. Lineage (NCBI taxonomy): Eukaryota > Metazoa > Arthropoda > Insecta > Diptera > Drosophilidae > Drosophila > Drosophila antonietae. The sequence goes on from JAUESO010000373.1 coordinate 31,794, forward strand.
GTCATAGCGTCTTGAGCGTATTCGTGCATGTGGCGTGGGCTTCCACTGTAAGATGATGGGAGAATCGTCAGGCGTCCAATATCCTGAACATTACCAATCTGGAACTACGGTTCCTTGTTTGCGACTTTGGAATTGCTTTCTTGATTGATTCAAAGTCTAATACTTGGGCATTTCAACGTACATAAGCGTCGCAGCGAATGGATCTGCTTCACACATTGCAAAGAAGCTAGTCAATGTTGTCGATGGTGGTCTCTCAGCTCGTTGTGCCGCATTACCCTCAGTGAAGTAAACTCTTTGTCCATTTTCCAAATGCACTGCTAAATGTACAACTGTGGGATATCTTTCATGAATTTGAAATGAGAATAATCGCCACAGAGCTTCATTAGTACTGACGTATCTGCCTATTTGGAAGTTACTGATTTCGTCATTGGCATTTTCCGACGCAATACCAAACACAGCCATGTCGCTGCCTTTTGTAACGTACTTGCACAAATATTTTACTGACTTGGCCGAATGACAACTCTCAACATTCACATGTGCTTCGAAAATTCGTGATAGCAGCGGGCAATATGGTACAATGAACTCATTTCCGATCTCAATCTCTTGATTTTTAACTTTAACTTTGATAGTTCGACCAATATCTTCTTTTGAACGTCGACGATAAACTGGATATCCATCGTTCCCTGTGACTGTTTCAGCAACTAACGGTCGCGGATATCGTTTTGTGCACTTTCCATCAGCCATGCAAGGCGATAATGGATTTAATGCACCGCACGGTCCATGGACCATCTGAGTCGTCACAATGTCGTGTAGATGGGGATCAGTGACTGGATCGGGAATTTCTGCTGATATTATGTCATCCACTTCATTTGAATGTAAATTGTTCTGCAACCAAATTAGGATGTGCGCATGCGGTAGTCCACGCTTCTGCCATTCCACCGAGTACATATGACAACGTGTGTCACCAAAAACTCTATATTTACTAAGAACATCCATCATAACTTTGCGTTTTTGCTTAAAGACTCTGGCGATTATGTCATGGCGATCTGGCGGTTTTTGGCCCGGGTCCAACTCACGTTCAATTTCCCTCCACTTTGGATTGCATGTGAACGTAATAAATAAATCCGGAGTTCCATAAGTCCATAAGTCAGGCGTCCAATATCCTGAACATTACCATCTGAATGAATTGCATCACGCAAGTGTATATAGTCCTCAGTTCGTAGCTTTGCCTGATTGAATCGAATGAACGCCAAACGAACTGTTAGGAAACGAATAACTTTAATCTCAAATACCCAATTTCACAGTACCGATTTTACGTAAGCGTCATAGTGAACTAAGCGTTTGAAAAAACATAATGAAATGAAATTAACTGAACAGAGTGTTATGAGCTGAATTTGTACCGTCAGGAAGGGAAGTCCAACTTATTTTTATGTTTTTCTTATCTTCTAACCTCATGGATCCCGTGAACTTTCCAACAAATGCGAAACCGTGGAAATCGGTTAGTGCGTTTGGAGTTAAGAATCATCAGAACAGAAAACCCGACTTATTTTTATATAAGAGATTATTAATTGGCAGCAAGCATTTTATAATAAACTAGAAAACCAGGCGAACTCCGCTTCGCCACCAGATGGATTCGTTTTTTGTAACATTCCGTTTGTGGATTAAAAGATGAAGATAATTTTTTTTTCTTTTTTCGATATTTGAAAAAGAAAAACTGTATTTCATTTCACAACAGTAATGAATTCATTTTGATTACAAAAATGAAATTTAGTTGAACTTCTCTGAAAGTGAATCCAAAATCAAAGCGTGTCCGCAAATTATCCCTTTCATTGAAGTGCTCGTTGGTAAACCACATTTTTTGTTTTTTGATCTGACGTTAACACAAACAAAGAGGATGGTTTCCCAACTCGTGAACACGCAACGTATAGCTGCCCATGTGAAAAACAATGATTTTCTAAATTTATCCCCCTACTACACTAAGCGATTGGCCTTGAGACTTGTTAATTGTCATTGCGAATCCAAGGCAAACCAGAAATTGCAAACGTTTGAATTCAAACGGAAGATCAGTCGGAATCATTGGAATTCGAGGAATACATACATTTTCACCTGCGTATTTTCCGTTAATAATGGTTGCCTCAATCAAATTCGGCATAAGTCTTTTCACCGCAAGCCGAGTACCGTTGCAAAGTCGCGGTGGATTCAAATTACGCAATATCATAGAAAGTGCTTCAAGTGATTTCTTATGTGCCATTGTGCACTCATCCCAAACAATGAGCTTACATTGCTTCAACAATTTTCCCATTGCACTGGATCGGGAAATATTACATGTTGGAGTATCAATTGTGTTTAAATTGAGTGGCAACTTAAGTGCAGAATGTGCAGTACGACCGCCATCTAGAAGAGTCGCCGCAATTCCAGATGATCAATGAAATGATAAATGTTTTCCCTGTTCCTCCAGGTGCGTCCAGGAAGAATAGACCACCAGTATTATTGCCCATCGCTTGCATTAATGTTTCGTATACATGTTTTTGCTGTTCATTCAGCAACGGCACATTTTTTTGAACGAATTCCTGCAATGTATCAACATTGTATTGCAGCTCTCGATTTATTCTTGGTTAAATGTATCATGCATCGATCGATTTGGCGCAATCATTCCTACTTCAATCAGTAGCTTATTTCCAATAGTCAAGCATTGATCCTCAATCAGAATCAATCCTTCATTGTAGATTTCATCGGTTATTTGCATGTCGGGATTGTTCGTTCGAATGCGCAAGTGATGCAAGATATCTTCACATATGTCGTCTTTGTATTTGTTCCATAACTGGATTGGTTGTGAAGGGAAACATGTGGTGATGATAATTGCGAACAGCGTTCATATTTGGTACGCGTTTGAGGAAACAACTGAATCCGCAAGTGTACGTCATAGCGTCTTGAGCGTATTCGTGCATGTGGCGTGGGCTTCCACTGTAAGATGATGGGAGAATCGTCAGGCGTCCAATATCCTGAACATTACCAATCTGGAACTACGGTTCCTTGTTTGCGACTTTGGAATTGCTTTCTTGATTGATTCAAAGTCTAATACTTGGGCATTTCAACGTACATAAGCGTCGCAGCGAATGGATCTGCTTCACACATTGCAAAGAAGCTAGTCAATGTTGTCGATGGTGGTCTCTCAGCTCGTTGTGCCGCATTACCCTCAGTGAAGTAAACTCTTTGTCCATTTTCCAAATGCACTGCTAAATGTACAACTGTGGGATATCTTTCATGAATTTGAAATGAGAATAATCGCCACAGAGCTTCATTAGTACTGACGTATCTGCCTATTTGGAAGTTACTGATTTCGTCATTGGCATTTTCCGACGCAATACCAAACACAGCCATGTCGCTGCCTTTTGTAACGTACTTGCACAAATATTTTACTGACTTGGCCGAATGACAACTCTCAACATTCACATGTGCTTCGAAAATTCGTGATAGCAGCGGGCAATATGGTACAATGAACTCATTTCCGATCTCAATCTCTTGATTTTTAACTTTAACTTTGATAGTTCGACCATTATCTTCTTTTGAACGTCGACGATAAACTGGATATCCATCGTTCCCTGTGACTGTTTCAGCAACTAACGGTCGCGGATATCGTTTTGTGCACTTTCCATCAGCCATGCAAGGCGATAATGGATTTAATGCACCGCACGGTCCATGGACCATCTGAGTCGTCACAATGTCGTGTAGATGGGGATCAGTGACTGGATCGGGAATTTCTGCTGATATTATGTCATCCACTTCATTTGAATGTAAATTGTTCTGCAACCAAATTAGGATGTGCGCATGCGGTAGTCCACGCTTCTGCCATTCCACCGAGTACATATGACAACGTGTGTCACCAAAAACTCTATATTTACTAAGAACATCCATCATAACTTTGAGTTTTTGCTTAAAGACTCTGGCGATTATGTCATGGCGATCTGGCGGTTTTTGGCCCGGGTCCAACTCACGTTCAATTTCCCTCCACTTTGGATTGCATGTGAACGTAATAAATAAATCCGGAGTTCCATAAGTCCATAAGTCAGGCGTCCAATATCCTGAACATTACCATCTGAATGAATTGCATCACGCAAGTGTATATAGTCCTCAGTTCGTAGCTTTGCCTGATTGAATCGAATGAACGCCAAACGAACTGTTAGGAAACGAATAACTTTAATCTCAAATACCCAATTTCACAGTACCGATTTTACGTAAGCGTCATAGTGAACTAGGCGTTTGAAAAAACATAATGAAATGAAATTAACTGAACAGAGTGTTATGAGCTGAATTTGTACCGTCAGGAAGGGAAGTCCAACTTATTTTTATGTTTTTCTTATCTTCTAACCTCATGGATCCCGTGAACTTTCCAACAAATGCGAAACCGTGGAAATCGGTTAGTGCGTTTGGAGTTAAGAATCATCAGAACAGAAAACCCGACTTATTTTTATATAAGAGATTATTAATTGGCAGCAAGCATTTTATAATAAACTAGAAAACCAGGCGAACTCCGCTTCGCCACCAGATGGGTTCGTTTTTTGTAACATTCCGTTTGTGGATTAAAAGATGAAGATAATTTTTTTTTTTTTTTCGATATTTGAAAAAGAAAAACTGTATTTCATTTCACAACAGTAATGAATTCATTTTGATTACAAAAATGAAATTTAGTTGAACTTCTCTGAAAGTGAATCCAAAATCAAAGCGTGTCCGCAAATTATCCCTTTCATTGAAGTGCTCGTTGGTAAACCACATTTTTTGTTTTTTGATCTGACGTTAACACAAACAAAGAGGATGGTTTCCCAACTCGTGAACACGCAACGTATAGCTGCCCATGTGAAAAACAATGATTTTCTAAATTGATCCCGCAAACACTAAGCGATTGGCCTTGCGACTTGTTATTTGTCATTGCGAATCCAAGGCAAACCGGAAATTGCAAACGTTTGAATTCAAACGGAAGATCAGTCGGAATCATTGGAATTCGAGGAATACATACATTTTCACCTGCGTATTTTCCGTTAATAATGGTTGCCTCAATCAAATTCGGCATAAGTCTTTTCACCGCAAGCCGAGTACCGTTGCAAAGTCGCGGTGGATTCAAATTACGCAATATCATAGAAAGTGCTTCAAGTGATTTCTTATGTGCCATTGTGCACTCATCCCAAACAATGAGCTTACATTGCTTCAACAATTTTCCCATTGCACTGGATCGGGAAATATTACATGTTGGAGTATCAATTGTGTTTAAATTGAGTGGCAACTTAAGTGCAGAATGTGCAGTACGACCGCCATCTAGAAGAGTCGCCGCAATTCCAGATGATCAATGAAATGATAAATGTTTTCCCTGTTCCTCCAGGTGCGTCCAGGAAGAATAGACCACCAGTATTATTGCCCATCGCTTGCATTAATGTTTCGTATACATGTTTTTGCTGTTCATTCAGCAACGGCACATTTTTTTGAACGAATTCCTGCAATGTATCAACATTGTATTGCAGCTCTCGATTTATTTCTTGGTTAAATGTATCATGCATCGATCGATTTGGCGCAATCATTCCTACTTCAATCAGTAGCTTATTTCCAATAGTCAAGCATTGATCCTCAATCAGAATCAATCCTTCATTGTAGATTTCATCGGTTATTTGCATGTCGGGATTGTTCGTTCGAATGCGCAAGTGATGCAAGATATCTTCACATATGTCGTCTTTGTATTTGTTCCATAACTGGATTGGTTGTGAAGGGAAACATGTGGTGATGATAATTGCGAACAGCGTTCATATTTGGTACGCGTTTGAGGAAACAACTGAATCCGCAAGTGTACGTCATAGCGTCTTGAGCGTATTCGTGCATGTGGCGTGGGCTTCCACTGTAAGATGATGGGAGAATCGTCAGGCGTCCAATATCCTGAACATTACCAATCTGGAACTACGGTTCCTTGTTTGCGACTTTGGAATTGCTTTCTTGATTGATTCAAAGTCTAATACTTGGGCATTTCAACGTACATAAGCGTCGCAGCGAATGGATCTGCTTCACACATTGCAAAGAAGCTAGTCAATGTTGTCGATGGTGGTTTCTCAGCTCGTTGTGCCGCATTACCCTCAGTGAAGTAAACTCTTTGTCCATTTTCCAAATGCACTGCTAAATGTACAACTGTGGGATATCTTTCATGAATTTGAAATGAGAATAATCGCCACAGAGCTTCATTAGTACTGACGTATCTGCCTATTTGGAAGTTACTGATTTCGTCATTGGCATTTTCCGACGCAATACCAAACACAGCCATGTCGCTGCCTTTTGTAACGTACTTGCACAAATATTTTACTGACTTGGCCGAATGACAACTCTCAACATTCACATGTGCTTCGAAAATTCGTGATAGCAGCGGGCAATATGGTACAATGAACTCATTTCCGATCTCAATCTCTTGATTTTTAACTTTAACTTTGATAGTTCGACCATTATCTTCTTTTGAACGTCGACGATAAACTGGATATCCATCGTTCCCTGTGACTGTTTCAGCAACTAACGGTCGCGGATATCGTTTTGTGCACTTTCCATCAGCCATGCAAGGCGATAATGGATTTAATGCACCGCACGGTCCATGGACCATCTGAGTCGTCACAATGTCGTGTAGATGGGGATCAGTGACTGGATCGGGAATTTCTGCTGATATTATGTCATCCACTTCATTTGAATGTAAATTGTTCTGCAACCAAATTAGGATGTGCGCATGCGGTAGTCCACGCTTCTGCCATTCCACCGAGTACATATGACAACGTGTGTCACCAAAAACTCTATATTTACTAAGAACATCCATCATAACTTTGAGTTTTTGCTTAAAGACTCTGGCGATTATGTCATGGCGATCTGGCGGTTTTTGGCCCGGGTCCAACTCACGTTCAATTTCCCTCCACTTTGGATTGCATGTGAACGTAATAAATAAATCCGGAGTTCCATAAGTCCATAAGTCAGGCGTCCAATATCCTGAACATTACCATCTGAATGAATTGCATCACGCAAGTGTATATAGTCCTCAGTTCGTAGCTTTGCCTGATTGAATCGAATGAACGCCAAACGAACTGTTAGGAAACGAATAACTTTAATCTCAAATACCCAATTTCACAGTACCGATTTTACGTAAGCGTCATAGTGAACTAGGCGTTTGAAAAAACATAATGAAATGAAATTAACTGAACAGAGTGTTATGAGCTGAATTTGTACCGTCAGGAAGGGAAGTCCAACTTATTTTTATGTTTTTCTTATCTTCTAACCTCATGGATCCCGTGAAATTTCCAACAAATGCGAAACCGTGGAAATCGGTTAGTGCGTTTGGAGTTAAGAATCATCAGAACAGAAAACCCGACTTATTTTTATATAAGAGATTATTAATTGGCAGCAAGCATTTTATAATAAACTAGAAAACCAGGCGAACTCCGCTTCGCCACCAGATGGGTTCGTTTTTTGTAACATTCCGTTTGTGGATTAAAAGATGAAGATAATTTTTTTTTTTTTTTCGATATTTGAAAAAGAAAAACTGTATTTCATTTCACAACAGTAATGAATTCATTTTGATTACAAAAATGAAATTTAGTTGAACTTCTCTGAAAGTGAATCCAAAATCAAAGCGTGTCCGCAAATTATCCCTTTCATTGAAGTGCTCGTTGGTAAACCACATTTTTTGTTTTTTGATCTGACGTTAACACAAACAAAGAGGATGGTTTCCCAACTCGTGAACACGCAACGTATAGCTGCCCATGTGAAAAACAATGATTTTCTAAATTGATCCCGCAAACACTAAGCGATTGGCCTTGCGACTTGTTATTTGTCATTGCGAATCCAAGGCAAACCGGAAATTGCAAACGTTTGAATTCAAACGGAAGATCAGTCGGAATCATTGGAATTCGAGGAATACATACATTTTCACCTGCGTATTTTCCGTTAATAATGGTTGCCTCAATCAAATTCGGCATAAGTCTTTTCACCGCAAGCCGAGTACCGTTGCAAAGTCGCGGTGGATTCAAATTATGCAATATCATAATAAGTGAACCAACTTTGAGTTGCAAGTTATGTGGTGGACATCCTGGTAACTCCAGAGAGTTCACAAACTCCGTTGGATAATTTACTACATCATCGGGATTTGTTATGGAATCAACGGATTTATATGTCACCAAATAGCCATCGATTTTTGATTGAATGATGAAATTCAATGCGTGTACATCATTATTCTTTGCGGCGAGAATTGCTCATTGACTTAACCAAGCATAATTCTGATAATTCTCACTAATGTTTGGGAAAACATTTTCAATAAGAGCTAATTGAGAGTCTACAAATCGGCAAAAGTCGTTGGTAAGAGTAATTAATCCAGTTGTCGCATCAACTGGGACTTCTCCATTTCCAACAGCTAACAATTGCTTGAAAAATAGTGCAGCACTTTGATCATTTTGAAGTTGAACTCTCATATTAGTGGTTAGCGATAATATTTTTACGTTATTCCACAAAAGTGATGCCTTCAGGCAAGCATTCAATTCATCTGCAGGCGTTCCACGGGGTATTACTGGCAACGTCTGCCTGAAATCGCCTGCCAACAAAATCATCAAATTGCCAAAGATGTTATTATTTCGCCGAAGATCCTTCAGTGTGAAGTTAAGTGCTTCAAGTGATTTCTTATGTGCCATTGTGCACTCATCCCAAACAATGAGCTTACATTGCTTCAACAATTTTCCCATTGCACTGGATCGGGAAATATTACATGTTGGAGTATCAATTGTGTTTAAATTGAGTGGCAACTTAAGTGCAGAATGTGCAGTACGACCGCCATCTAGAAGAGTCGCCGCAATTCCAGATGATGCTCACGCTAAAGCTATGTCAAATCAATGAAATGATAAATGTTTTCCCTGTTCCTCCAGGTGCGTCCAGGAAGAATAGACCACCAGTATTATTGTCCATCGCTTGCATTAATCTCTTATATAAAAATAAGTCGGGTTTTCTGTTCTGATGATTCTTAACTCCAAACGCACTAACCGATTTCCACGGTTTTGCATTTGTTGGAAAGTTCACGGGATCCATGAGGTTAGAAGATAAGAAAAACATAAAAATAAGTTGGACTTCCCTTCCTGACGGTACAAATTCAGCTCATAACACTCTGTTCAGTTAATTTCATTTCATTATGTTTTTTCAAACGCTTAGTTCACTATGACGCTTACGTAAAATCGGTACTGTGAAATTGGGTATTTGAGATTAAAGTTATTCGTTTCCTAACAGTTCGTTTGGCGTTCATTCGATTCAATCAGGCAAAGCTACGAACTGAGGACTATATACACTTGCGTGATGCAATTCATTCAGATGGTAATGTTCAGGATATTGGACGCCTGACGATTCTCCCATCATCATACAGTGGAAGCCCACGCCACATGCACGAATACGCTCAAGACGCTATGACGTACACTTGCGGATTCAGTTGTTTCCTCAAACGCGTACCAAATATGAACGCTGTTCGCAATTATCATCACCACATGTTTCCCTTCACAACCAATCCAGTTATGGAACAAATACAAAGACGACATATGTGAAGATATCTTGCATCACTTGCGCATTCGAACGAACAATCCCGACATGCAAATAACCGATGAAATCTACAATGAAGGATTGATTCCGATTGAGAATCAATGCTTGACTATTGGAAATAAGCTACTGATTGAAGTAGGAATGATTGCGCCAAATCGATCGATGCACGATACATTTAACCAAGAACTAAATCGAGAGCTGCAATACAATGTTGATACATTGCAGGAATTCGTTCAAAAAAATGTGCCGTTGCTGAATGAACAGCAAAAACATGTATACGAAACATTAATGCAAGCGATGGACAATAATACTGGTGGTCTATTCTTCCTGGACGCACCTGGAGGAACAGGGAAAACATTTATCATTTCATTGATCATCTGGAATTGCGGCGACTCTTCTAGATGGCGGTCGTACTGCACATTCTGCACTTAAGTTGCCACTCAATTTAAACACAATTGATACTCCAACATGTAATATTTCCCGATCCAGTGCAATGGGAAAATTGTTGAAGCAATGTAAGCTCATTGTTTGGGATGAGTGCACAATGGCACATAAGAAATCACTTGAAGCACTTAACTTCACACTGAAGGATCTTCGGCGAAATAATAACATCTTTGGCAATTTGATGATTTTGTTGGCAGGCGATTTCAGGCAGACGTTGCCAGTAATACCCCGTGGAACGCCTGCAGATGAATTGAATGCTTGCCTGAAGGCATCACTTTTGTGGAATAACGTAAAAATATTATCGCTAACCACTAATATGAGAGTTCAACTTCAAAATGATCAAAGTGCTGCACTACTTTCCAAGCAATTGTTAGCTGTTGGAAATGGAAAAGTCCCAGTTGATGCGACAACTGGATTAATTACTCTTACCAACGACTTTTGCCGATTTATAGACTCTCAATTAGCTCTTATTGAAAATGTTTTCCCAAACATTAGTGAGAATTATCAGAATTATGCTTGGTTAAGTCAACGAGCAATTCTCGCCGCAAAGAATAATGATGTACACGCATTGAATTTCACCATTCAATCAAAAATCGATGGCTATTTGGTGACATATAAATCCGTTGATTCCATAACAAATCCCGATGATGTAGTAAATTATCCAACGGAGTTTTTGAACTCTCTGGAGTTACCAGGATGTCCACCACATAACTTGCAACTCAAAGTTGGTTCACTTATTATGATATTGCATAATTTGAATCCACCGCGACTTTGCAACGGTACTCGGCTTGCGGTGAAAAGACTTATGCCGAATTTGATTGAGGCAACCATTATTAACGGAAAATACGCAGGTGGTAATGTATGTATTCCTCGAATTCCAATGATTCCGACTGATCTTCCGTTTGAATTCAAACGTTTGCAATTTCCGGTTCGCCTTGGATTCGCAATGACAATTAACAAGTCGCAAGGCCAATCGCTTAGTGTAGTAGGGGGATAAATTTAGAAAATCATTGTTTTTCACATGGGCAGCTATACGTTGCGTGTTCACGAGTTGGGAAACCATCCTCTTTGTTTGTGTTAACGTCAGACAAAAAACAAAAAATGTGGTTTACCAACGAGCACTTCAATGAAAGGGATAATTTGCGGACACGCTTTGATTTTGGATTCACTTTCAGAGAAGTTCAACTAAATTTCATTTTTGTAATCAAAATGAATTCATTACTGTTGTGAAATGAAATACAAATTTTCTTTTTCAAATATCGAAAAAAAAAAAAAAAAATTATCTTCATCTTTTAATCCACAAACGGAATGTTACAAAAAACGAATCCATCTGGTGGCGAAGCGGAGTTCGCCGGGTTTTCTAGTGTTTCGTATACATGTTTTTGCTGTTCATTCAGCAACGGCACATTTTTTTGAACGAATTCCTGCAATGTATCAACATTGTATTGCAGCTCTCGATTTATTTCTTGGTTAAATGTATCGTGCATCGATCGATTTGGCGCAATCATTCCTACTTCAATCAGTAACTTATTTCCAATAGTCAAGCATTGATCCTCAATCAGAATCAATCCTTCATTGTAGATTTCATCGGTTATTTGCATGTCGGGATTGTTCGTTCGAATGCGCAAGTGATGCAAGATATCTTCACATATGTCGTCTTTGTATTTGTTCCATAACTGGATTGGTTGTGAAGGGAAACATGTGGTGATGATAATTGCGAACAGCGTTCGTATTTGGTACGCGTTTGAGGAAACAACTGAATCCGCAAGTGTACGTCATAGCGTCTTGAGCGTATTCGTGCATGTGGCGTGGGCTTCCACTGTAAGATGATGGGAGAATCGTCAGGCGTCCAATATCCTGAACATTACCAATCTGGAACTACGGTTCCTTGTTTGCGACTTTGGAATTGCTTTCTTGATTGATTCAAAGTCTAATACTTGGGCATTTCAACGTACATAAGCGTCGCAGCGAATGGATCTGCTTCACACATTGCAAAGAAGCTAGTCAATGTTGTCGATGGTGGTTTCTCAGCTCGTTGTGCCGCATTACCCTCAGTGAAGTAAACTCTTTGTCCATTTTCCAAATGCACTGCTAAATGTACAACTGTGGGATATCTTTCATGAATTTGAAATGAGAATAATCGCCACAGAGCTTCATTAGTACTGACGTATCTGCCTATTTGGAAGTTACTGATTTCGTCATTGGCATTTTCCGACGCAATACCAAACACAGCCATGTCGCTGCCTTTTGTAACGTACTTGCACAAATATTTTACTGACTTGGCCGAATGACAACTCTCAACATTCACATGTGCTTCGAAAATTCGTGATAGCAGCGGGCAATATGGTACAATGAACTCATTTCCGATCTCAATCTCTTGATTTTTAACTTTAACTTTGATAGTTCGACCATTATCTTCTTTTGAACGTCGACGATAAACTGGATATCCATCGTTCCCTGTGACTGTTTCAGCAACTAACGGTCGCGGATATCGTTTTGTGCACTTTCCATCAGCCATGCAAGGCGATAATGGATTTAATGCACCGCACGGTCCATGGACCATCTGAGTCGTCACAATGTCGTGTAGATGGGGATCAGTGACTGGATCGGGAATTTCTGCTGATATTATGTCATCCACTTCATTTGAATGTAAATTGTTCTGCAACCAAATTAGGATGTGCGCATGCGGTAGTCCACGCTTCTGCCATTCCACCGAGTACACATGACAACGTGTGTCACCAAAAAACTCTATATTTACTAAGAACATCCATCATAGCTTTGAGTTTTTGCTTAAAGACTCTGGCGATTATGTCATGGCGATCTGGCGGTTTTTGGCCCGGGTCCAACTCACGTTCAATTTCCCTCCACTTCGGATTGCATGTGAACGTAATAAATAAATCCGGAGTTCCATAAGTCCATAAGTCAGGCGTCCAATATCCTGAACATTACCATCTGAATGAATTGCATCACGCAAGTGTATATAGTCCTCAGTTCGTAGCTTTGCCTGATTGAATCGAATGAACGCCAAACGAACTGTTAGGAAACGAATAACTTTAATCTCAAATACCCAATTTCACAGTACCGATTTTACGTAAGCGTCATAGTGAACTAAGCGTTTGAAAAAACATAATGAAATGAAATTAACTGAACAGAGTGTTATGAGCTGAATTTGTACCGTCAGGAAGGGAAGTCCAACTTATTTTTATGTTTTTCTTATCTTCTAACCTCATGGATCCCGTGAACTTTCCAACAAATGCAAAACCGTGGAAATCGGTTAGTGCGTTTGGAGTTAAGAATCATCAGAACAGAAAACCCGACTTATTTTTATATAAGAGATATACAAATATTAAATATTACAAATATTACAACAAACAAGTAAGAAAACTCTAGTCGAGAGTGCTCGACTAGATAATACCCTGAACCCAATTTTAATAAAATAAAATAATAATCTGTACTGTGGTTTGGTTTTTTGTAATTATCTTGAATGTATGCGTGTAACGTTCAAAATGTACATATGTACATGTATATATACATATGTGTGTATTGCCAAAAATAAAAAATAATAGATGGCGCTTATATTAGTTGAAATTCGAACAATTTTATATTATTAAATATCATTAAAAATAGACTCAACAAATAGACGTTCCTCGATTAACACGCATCACCTTAATTAACACAGACTCTTCATAATTGTAAAAGAAATATATCAATGCCACTCGAAGCTGTAATAGCCATAGTAAATAAGTTCACTGCTAAGGCGCCATCTAGCAAGTTAAAATTTTTAGACCATGCTAGACTAGTTTTGAATGTACATGTGGGCATACATATAGGAAAACCGCAGATGTCACGTACTTTTGTTATTTGGGCAAACTTTCTGTTTATTATTTTCTGTTGACTTAACGGAATAAAATATAATTGAAACAAAAACACTTTCAGAAATGATGCCATTAAATATTTGAAATATTAAAAAAAAAACACTTATTCACAATTAGTTAAACTACCAACTGACTTTCAAAGGTATCAAATACAAAAGAATAAATAATAATAAAAAAAGAAAGAAATATAAAAAATTGAAAATAAGATATTATGATGGGCTTAGGCGAGGCTAGAACCTGCGACAGCGTAACATTTGGTGCATCTGTCTAGCCATCTACACCACGGCTCACTCAAACGGCACAGTAGCGAAAAACGAGTGAAATTCGCCATATACGAAAGAAATACTAAAGCAGTGGCTGAAAATACAAATACAATTCAAAGACAATTCTAACGCAATTCAAAAACAATTGTGATTCTTAGAATTTGCACGCATAGCAACATAGAAAAACGGCCCAAGATTTTTTGTGTGTATATGTGCACACGCATACGAAAATTGATTTGCATTGCAACGTTGCTTTCATTTCCATTGTTATTTTAATTGTTTTAAAATTTTTAAAATATATAATTGAATGTAATGAGAGTTTCAGCATATGATCTGCATATTCTATTGGACATTTTAGGTTTTTTTTAGAAATCATAACTCTTTTACAATTAGCTTTACATGCACAAATACATATGTATGTATGTACATACATACATACATATGTACGATTACAGCCACACGCTGATCTACGCTTACACACATAAACATACATACATACATATGTATGTATGTATGTATGTGTGCCTGCAATGCGTCTTGCTGTGTCGTTGCCTTGCTTGCTGTGCCACATGGGTTTTGATGAGAAAACTTTATAGACTAATAATTCTGTTTCTAGATGGACAATCATATTGATATGTTCAGATTAAGATTATGATATTCATATCTATATGCCAAACCAAACTGTATGTCTCTAGTATTTGAAATGCATTTTTTACACATTTGGGGATGTGGGGGCGAATTGGGGACCGGAATCCAAAATCTGACAAAAAACGAAATTGTATTAAATTGGTATCTATATATATGCAGAAGACTTGGAGACTCTAACTCTAAAGATGAATTAGCTAGAATTTTATAACTGGTTCCCGATAATTTCAGCTATCGATAACTTTGCAAATATTCAAGTTATCAAATTTCTGAAACAAACTCGTACTGCGCGCGCAATATACGGACCTAACACAAAAAGAATGAACTCTCTAGCTTTTGTATCTTCGGAAATCGACGCGTTCAAACATACGGACAGACATAATACATGTATATTTTTGTTCTTTAGTGGAAAATATGTCTACATAACGAATGCATATTTTTGCATAAAAGGGTAAATTTTACCTGTATATCTAGGCATTTCTTTAAATTCAGTTGAACTTTCATTTGAACAACTTGTCCCATTTTTGCATATAGGGTCAAATCAGGTACTAAATATTAAAGAACAAATGATAACAGATCAACAGGTAATAAAAAATAATTGACCTTTCCTGCAATTCGAACCCAAAATCGTTTACTTTATTTCAAAGTTAAGGTGGGCAAACGCCCAATATTCGAGACCCATGCACGAAACATGCAAATGCCCCAGGCAGAGCATTCATTCAAATGCCTATACAAGTAATACTCGGCGATTGTGATTATCACATCACAAACGTACACATATGTATGTGTGTGTGTAGACTCACAACAGCTACCACACAGCAATCGCTGGGAAAAATTGCTACAAAATTACTACATGCAGCAAGTGTATCGCACACAGGCACATAAATGCTTACACATATAGCAAGGAAGTGTAAATGTGTATGTGAATGTGTGTGCGTTTGCAAGCTCAGAGCAGCT
>JAUESO010000374.1:0-22730 GCA_030914385.1 Drosophila antonietae
AACTGATGCTAGTTAGTTGCGTTTGCTTGTTTGATTGCTGCAGGAAATCGCAAGTCGTTGCCAGCAGCTAAACAAATTTATCACAACAACAGAAAAAAAAACGCCACTTTACGCTTGACAAAAGACTTTTTTTTTTTTTTTGGCTAATAGACTGGCTAAAGCTGAGTCTGAGGCTGAGGCTATGACGCACTATGGCCAGGCTCTGTTTGGCAGAGAGCCTGCGGCGCAGTTTTGTAGTTACATTGCCTTGGCCACAGTCACAGTCACAGTCACAGCAGCAGCCATAGCCACAGCCACAGCCACAGCCACAGCCACAGCGTGGGCTGATGCTGATGATGCTGCAGTTCATGGCATGGCCCTGCAGGGCAAGGCTTGCCCTGGCCCACATGCAAGCTGTCGTAGCTTGCCGTTGCTGCTGCTTTGTTATCAATTCAAGTGGAACGTATTACGTGCATTAGTATCCTTTTGCTAGAGCTTGAGCTGCCTTTTGTGTGAGCTGGCTGTGTGTGTGTGTGTGACCGTGCGCCTGTATTGCGTATTTATTTCACTGTGTCAAGTTCTTTTGTGTCGTCTTGCAAGATTTATGACACTTTTGTTTAAGCCAAAAAGCGAAAAGCGAAAAGCAAAAAAAAAAAAGGCTTTTAAACGTGCTTCGCTTCGTTCACTCATGCAAAATCAATGGGGCGATGCTTATCGAGATTTTTGTTGCGAGCTAGCTGACTGGCTTTGCCACTCGATGGCTGGCAGCTTGTCATAATTTTGTGTGTGAAGAGCGCTTGGCTTAATTTTCACAGCGCGAGTGAAAGATTTTGAGCTACCCACAGTCAAACAGAGATTGAGATAAGTTGTGTAGCTGATGCTGATGCTGCTGCTGTTTTGTGGCTAACTTGATTTATGCTTGACACGCTTATTGAATTGCCATAAAAATAAAGGAGAAGAAGCAGAGGTAGCGGCAAGCTGTGGCTGCAGCTAGGGTATGCTTTGAATGGGGTCATCAGCTGATAGCATTTGATTTATATGAACCGCATTTGACACCAAAAAGCAAGAAAAAACAAGTACGAAGGCTCTAGTCGAAAAGGCTCGACTACGAGATACCCTAAACCCTGAAAATAAAAACTAATACTCTTCTTCTTTACGTACGTATGAGGGCAAAATCTTAAAAAATATAATATGCGTATCTATAATATCTATATATTTAATATAAATTTGAAGTCTCTAGCTCAAACGGAAGTAGAAGTTATAGCAAAAAAAAAAAAAAAAAAAAAAAAAAATAAACTCGTACTGCGTAACTAACAACCGAGTATTCATGTAAAATTTCAACTCTCTAGCTTCTGTAGTTACCGAAATCTCGATGTTCATACGAACGGACGGACAACTTATTTGTTTGTGCTGATCAAGAATATATATACATTGTGGGGTCTGCGACGTTTCCTTCTGCCTATTACATACATTCTCGCAAAACCAATATACCCCGAATTCCCATTGGTTCAGGGTATGAAAAAAAAAAGAAAAGGAATTTTGTTATCTGTTCGCACAGCAACGTGTCGTATGAGCGACATTAGCGTAAGTGACTAAGGCTGAAACTAGCTAACAAGCTGCTTTTGGCTAAAAATAAACAGTTAGCCTTTTGCATACACACTGATAAGACGACTTCAACAACAATAAGCCACAATGACAGCAGCAGTAGCTGTGACAGCAGCAACCACAGTCAGAACCACAGCAGCAGTTAGACTCCAGCAACCTGTCCCATTCGCCATTCTCAGTTGTAGTCCGCATGTGGCATCCACCCCTGCCCATACTCATATACTATATACATATATATATATATATATATATATTTTTTTTTAGAGATGCCACTGCGACTCGTGTCCGTTTCGCGTTGCATATACTTAACAGTAAAATAAATATTTTACTATAAATCATGCATTAGAGTCGGCAACGGGCTGAGCTCTAGCTAGCTGGCTGGCTGGCTGCCTTGTTACCTGTCACATGCTGCCAGGCACATCAGCATCGTTGACAAGGTGGCGGTGCTGCTGCTGGTGGTGTGGTGCTGCTGTTGGTGGTGCCTGCAGCAACAGGGGCTCACGACTTTTGCCAACGCTCGGAAGTAACACACATTTAGCGCTCGAGTAGCCAAAAAATATACAACAAAAATATCTTCGCTAAAGAGCAGCCAGTTAGACAGGCAGTCAGACAGTCAGACTGCTCAAAGCGAGATAAAGAGTAGCAGCAGCAGCAGCGTTAGCCGGGGGTATGTGGCAAAAGGGGGGCTGCTTACAGGGTAGGCAGACAAACAACTAAGCTTGGCGGCTAGGCAGGATTTTCATAGCAAACATGTTGCGGTATGAGCTGCTGTCAGTGTTGACAAATTGGCTAGAAAATTGGTGTAATTAATTAGCAGCGATGGATAATTAAAATTACTTATATGCAATGACTATATATTCATTCATTTCTTCTCATATATGGACTATAGACTATATTCAGGCACTAGCCTAGGATTTAGGATTTCCCATATTTGTCACTGTGCAGCTTACATCTTCTTCGCATATACAAAAAAGTATTTAAAATGAATTCCAATTTTCTCACCAACTCAATCTAGCTATTAAAGAGCCAACTAGCTCAGCACAGAGACCAAACCGAAATTTTTGTTGCCGCTTTGAAGCGACATTTTGCATAGCAAAGTTTTTATAAATAAATTGCAAAGGCATACATATATATGTATGTATATTTTGATATATCATTTCATTTATTTATGCGCTGCAATGCAAGAGGCATAACAACAAATAGCAAATAGCAAGCATTGGCAACATTATTGCGTATACGACAAGTATGTGAGTGAGTGCATGTGTGTGTGTGTGTGTGTGTGTGTGTGTGCAGTGGTGTGTGCCACAACGGCTTTTCCCAAAAGGCATAGCCAAAGGCAACAGCTAGCAGCGACGCATGCGCAAATGCGCCAATGGTCAAGGCAGCCACAGTTGCTGCCACCTAGTGAACAAGCCACCTCGCGCTCCCTCTCACTCTCACTCCCTCTCTCTCTCTCACTGAGCCATGTCTCCATCTTCGTCTCGGCCTCGTAATCGATGAGCTGCTGCACATTTGGTCAATAAACGCATTTCTGTCATTTTTTTTTCGCAGCGCAAAATTTATGGCGCGACTTTGGCTCCAACTTTGACTAGTAGGCTCCAACACTGCACTGGGGCTGTGGGGCTCTGTAGATCTAGCATTAGCTGTAGCTGTAGCTGTAGCTCTAGCTATAGTTGTTGCTGTGTTGCTTTGCCAAATGCCATTTTCATTTGACTTTGACATTAATTTGTGGCCGCACTTTGCCTTTAACCAGGAAGTTGGCTGGCATTGCGCAAATATTTATACATTAGCATGATTTAGAGAGCATTGCACTCGCATTCGCACTTACAAAGCAGTCAAAGAAGAAGATACAAAAATAGATATAGATATATATAGATATATCAGTTGGTTATGCCTATGCCTATTGCTGCAATTGTAGCTGCTTTTTTTTTTTTTTTTGGGGCCCATTGTCAACGTTTGTGGCTAACAAGCTGTTTGCCCATTGCGATTTATGCGTGCACAAAAATGATGAGAACTAGCTGCCGTATGGCCAAGAAAATAGTAAGAGAAAGAGATAGAGAATGATAGAGAGAGAGATGGCAATTGCATCGAGTACTGTCCTCTTGGCGCATTGTCATCATTATTTGTGACATTGGCAGTTGGGTTATTTATGGGTCTTTGGGAGAGACAACGGCGTTTTTGTGACAAACCGCTTTACCGGTAAATCGGTAAATCACAAAAATCTGACTGCAACTGGCCACAGTAACAACTGCCACAGTCGCAACGGGCCAGCTAACAAGTGCCTAACCCCCCCAGCAAAAAAAAAAAAAAAAAAAAGAAGAAAAAAATGGAAAACTGCCTTTTGTGGCTGCTGCTGCTGCGCCGAGTGCAACGAGCCAGAGTTTATTAAATTTATGCAAATTTTATTTATAAACGACAGCAGCAGGCTGAAAGGCAATGCTGCTTGATGATATGCCTCACAGTAACAGCAGCAGAGTGGAAACCTCGCCCTGTCCCAGCTGTCGCTGCAGTTCATCCAGCTGAATATATCGTATCTATATATGTATGTATATATATATATCGTATCGTATATGCCCAAATCCTACGCCGCTCTGGGGCCCTGGCATGGCCTGCTCATGTGTGCAATTCACAATTTTTGCCTGGCATAAATTTTGCTTGTGATTTAGTTTGAGAGCTGATTGGTTTTTGCAGACATCGCATCGCATCGCATCCACGTTTGAGACTTGACACATGAGGCGCGGGCGTTGCTCGATTGGCATGTCTTTATTATAAGCCTCTCTCGCAGCATTTACAATGCCTTGATTTATATGCTAAAAAAGCAGCCGTTGGCAAACTTGTCACTCGTCTCAGACGTCATACACACACACACACACACTTAAACTTATAAATGGATTTTCTTCGTTCAAGCCAAACAAAAATTGTTTTTGACAGGCAAAAAAAAAAGAAGAAAAATGCCAACTTCATATTTGACCCACATACTGTTGATCGTATTTCTGTCATTAATCAATTTAAATGGAATCGACTAATTCTTAGCCACAATTTAGGCCTGGCTAACGCATGGCTAACAAAAAAATATAAATAAAAGCAGCAAAAAATATGAATTTTTAATTAACAGCCGCCAGGCAGATATCTAAAACAAAAGCGGAAACATAATGTACGAAAAATGTTAATTGTAAACTGGGTCGCCTCGACTCGAACAAGAGCTAATTTCATATAGATGCGAGTATAAATACATACATACATATTATTATTATTGTATCTGTTTGTGCAGTGCGTGGCAAAAGATATTCATTAAAAATACATAACAACTACGAGGCGAGAGGTAACGGTAATGGTGTAAACAAAAAAAAAATAGGGCGGCGCGAGATTAAAAAATAACAAGCTTTAAAATGCGCATAATAAACACACAAATTGAAAATACAAAATACAATAAAAGATAAATCAATTGCAAGGCTTGGCTCATAGACAACAAAGCGCCATCTATGGCTCGATTTATTTACAATTTGACTAATGTTTTCATGGCATTTGATTGGCCAATTGGCATTTGTTATGCACATTTATGGCAATTAATTAATTAAATATTTTATTTCACACATTGTTATTATTAAAAATAAATTTAGTGTATAATTGTTTTTAATTATTAAGTTGTACAATTTATATATTTTTCAATTGTTAATTGTCTTTTAAAAGAAATGCAAAAAATATATAACATAATTTATAAATATTTAGGTAGAATGCTTATGATGTCTTCATCTTAATTATGATCAGCATTATTATTATAATTACTTTATTTATTGCCTTTACATTATTTACAATGACTTTGATTATTAACATTATAAATAATTTATTGTTTAAATTTAATAAATAATGTATCTAACTTATTACAATTTTAACAATTCAATTATTAATACATTTGACAAAATAAATAAAATAAATATATAAAATTTAAATATACAGCAAAAACAATAAGACACATCAAATTATATTAAAAAAAAAAACTGACTACGTAAAAGTATAAGTGAGATGTCCAAGGTCAGGTTGGCAATGAGACTGAGCAGTCCTTACAGCCAGCTCGCCCTTTTATAGCTAAGAAAAAAGTCACTCGAAAGGAAGCGGAAAACAGTTGAGCTGCTCGTTGAGTTAGTGCTTATGCTCGCTCAGCTATGTGAGAAGAGTATATGATGATGAGCTGATGTCTACAGAAAAATAAAGAGAAATGGTATACAAGCAAGCAGAGTGCGCAACATGGAAATATAATTAAAAAGACGCTGCTTGAACTGCTCATTAAATATATATAAATAAAGAATTATTCATGTATTTATTTTGTAGATTTATTAAAACTGAGCGCAAATCCAAAAACGAATATCAATTGCCTTACAAAAAAAAAAAGCTAAATGATTGCTCTTTTCTTTCGCTCACTCCCAGTTCAACCTCTTCTCTCTCACTCTCTTCCTTACACTCCCACTTGCCACTCTCCCATTCTTTCTTTTGCCCACTTGAACTGGGAATATCCATCAACTTGTTTGCATACACATTTGTTCTTTTCTTATTTTTTTTTCTTAAAGATATTTTGATTGCTAGAAGTAGCTCGCTTCAGCAGCCTCAAGCACTTGAAAACTCTGCCAACTATCAAAACATTTATTTCTCGTCTAGAATTTTTGTTATTTGTGCACACTTGAATTGGCTGAATAGTGAATTGGCCAACGTGACTATTGACTGCTTGAAGAGTTGGGCCAGTGGGCAGGTGAGCTTGAGGCAACAGGGAACGCACTTAACCCATTATGAGCATTTTGTCCAATTGTATTTGGCCATCTGTGACAGTTGACTGTCAATAATTTGACACTTTCACTGCGCCACACACAATAATTTGATCGACAGTAGTTGTTGCTATATATATGAATGTTATATATGACAAACATCTGTATAGCTAGCTAGCTAGCCAGCTGCTGACTCTTATTATGAATATCGATATCGATATCTATATGCCCTAAAGAGTTAATGACCTTTGTGTACTGCCACGCCTTTATTGTTGAGCTGTGCACGCCCATCGCCACGCGCTCGCTTTGCCAATTTAACACCTTTCTATTCTGCGTCTGAGCTGAGCGGCCTTTTACCAAGCGCATATAACAGGGGCTAGCAGCGTTTCCTTTTTAGTTGAGTAGATACCCTGGAAATTGTAGAAAGTGGGTATATTTGATTTGTTTGGCGTTTATGTAAGAGATGGAGATAAGCTGGCAATTGTAGAAAATCGGGTTTCTTTAATATGTAGTTGGAGAAATGGGTTTTACTGTCAAATATATAACATAGAAATTGTTGAAAATTGAGTGTATTTTATTTATTATTTATTGAGAGATATGCGAGTTGAAAAAATGTCTTCCCATGCCTCTCATGTATATCTATATATGCTTAGGTTGAATCAAGTTCATTGAGCTCTCTTGAAATATGATCTCTAAAGCTTTCTATATATATTTCTTATAGATATTAACTTTGTTAGGGTATCCCTGCATTCGTCACTCCTCACTCTGTCACTTTGAGCTATGTTTTTCTCCATCTGCCATCGGTTGGCCGTTACAATTGAATTGTTACAAATTAACTGGCCGCACTAATGTTTCACGCTTGCTTAGCCGCAGCTCGCCAGCTTAGCTAAGCCAAAGCTGCCTCGATATTGATGCTTGATGCTCTGCGGATTTCTGTCTATCGGCAAACGGTGCGACGCAGCCACAAAAACCGCTGACACAGTGCCCTTTGCCATCGACAACGGCCACGCCGCCCTCACACTCTGCCAAGCCAAGCCAAGAGTCTCTACTCTACTCATTTACATCCGCATTGTTTTGGCATCTCATCCATGAAATTTATAGCTTCGGACCGAGTGAAAGGTGCGCTGACTGCCCAACTGTCTGACTGTCGGCCTGACTGACTGACTGACTCGTTATTGGCTAAAACTGAAATTTTCAATTTATGTTTTCTTTCTTTTTGTATTTAGTCGTACATGTGCCAAAATTGTTTGTTCTCCCACGCTGCTAATTAATATACAAATTACGTAGCCTAATCAGCCATGCCACAGCGATTTGGTCTGTGGCATGCAAATATATGCGGCAATTGGCCCCAAAAGAAAAAAATAACACACAATGAAACAATGCCACTCCCCAGCAACACAGAGAGAACTCTGCATAGATATATGTATATAGTATCTATATATATATATTCATATATATTTGCCTTTGGCTGGGGATGTCTGTTTGATGATTAATGTGCCGCGACAGCCAAGGACAAGGCATGGCAGGATTTTTTTGAATTTTTTTTTTCTTTTTTGTTTGTTTTTTTTTTTTGCTCTGGCTTAGTCACCTGGCAACTTTGTTGCATTTGGGCTTTCAGATATAAATTCAAATTGTGTCAATTACATTGCGGCGGCTGCTTATCGACGACAGCCACTGACAAACTGCCCGGCAATCGAGTCGCAGTCAGAGTCAGAGTCGGAGTTGAAGTTGTTGCAATTGCACTTGGAGCTGTTTGGCCTGACAAACCTGCAGCAGTAACAACAACAACAACAACGGCAACATTTGGTTTCCATTTCGACTCGAGCATAGCCTGACATGTCTCTGCCAGCTTGAAGTTGTCGTCGTGTCAGTAGGGGGAAATAGTACATACTACATAGATTTCCAGTTTCATTTTGCGGTTTCCTTCTTTTGTTTTTTTTTTTTTGTATAATTTTTTTATATTACATTTTATCTTTTAGCGAGAGTTGTTTTGGCTACTTTGGAAATTTATGCGGCGTTTAAAGATATTTATTTAATTTTTTTTCTTTCTTCTTAATTAGTTTGATGGCATTTTAAAATATGTTGAGATGAGCGAAAGAGAAATTGTTAAAGATTTTCATAAATTTTATATAAATAAAAATTAATTTCCATGCGGTTTAGCTGGAATAATTTGATTAAATTTTTAAATTTTTAATTAGCTAAATTTTAAATATAAAATATAAATATAAATATAAAATATAAAATATAAAATATAAAATAAAATATAAATATAAAATATAAAATATAAAATATAAAATATAAAATATAAAATATAAAATATAAAAATAAAATAAAAATATAATATAAATATAAAAACCGAATATATTATTAATTTATATATAATTAAATTTGTTTTTTATATACTTTAAAAAATCTCTCATAACTTTATTTCCCTTGCAACATGTTCAACATATGTATATGCTTCTCGCCTGCTATTACTCTAGCAACCCTCGTAAACTACACATGTATAAGAAACATTTAATTTATGAACGCAGGTTTTTCATTTTAATGTCAGGCATTAGAGCTGCCCTGCGGCTCGGCAGCGATCTGTTCTAATTGGTTTATAGATTTGTCTGGCTGCGATTTCTGTGCATTGCGTTTGCTTCGCTCTGCGTTGCTCTGCGCTCGATTGCCAATTGCTTTATTAATGGCCATTTGGCTGTGGCCTGGTCCAGACACGGCGAGGTCTCGGCCTGGGTTAATGTCATCCGTGGCCAGCGGGCATATTCATAGTCATATTGTTGTTGGATAAGTAAAAGTTATATGGCCAAAGTATGTCACGGAAATGGCTTAGTTAAAATGCGTGCTGTTACAAAGGAGGGCGGCGGATGGGCTGAGGGCGGTGGTGTGACAGCTGAATAGTTGCATATATATATATACATGTATATATGTATATAGTTGCTGCATTAATTAACAGCAAAATAGAAATCGAAACGAACTGCTGAGCCAGCGAAGCGAAGGAGGCCCTGCAGCATCTTTGCCGCACATGGGCATTGCCAAGACAAGCAACAGCAACAGCAACAGCAACAACACAAGTCAAGGCACATCCTTTAATGGCAGTCCGTGTTCGTTCATTCTGTCTGTCTCTCTGGATGTACGCCCGCCTGTCGCGCCTACTGCGTCAGTCAGT
The DNA here is from genome assembly GCA_030914385.1 of Drosophila antonietae. Classification (NCBI taxonomy): domain Eukaryota; kingdom Metazoa; phylum Arthropoda; class Insecta; order Diptera; family Drosophilidae; genus Drosophila; species Drosophila antonietae. Next base: position 9,511 of record JAUESO010000374.1, read on the forward strand.
CAGCCAAGCGAGGCCAACAGCAGCAGCAGCAGCAGCAGCAGCAACAGCAACAGCAACTGTTGCTGTTGTTGCCATTGCTGTTGCCCACTTGAACATGTAGTGCAGTCATCGTCGCGCATTTTAAAAGCCTCGCAACTAAATGCAACTCTCAACACGGCAACTTGGCAAGGACCGAGAAGTGAGCACTGCCTAGACAGGCCGCAAGACACGACAGCAACAACGGCAACAACTGCAACAGACGCATCGTCAAACATATAGGCTATGTGCTATAACTCATTAATATTAAATGCTGCTGCCAAGACAAGCCCCTTAGTCTGAAACATACACACACCACACACACACACACACACACGCACACAGTTTGTTGTCTCTCTGTGGCTGGAACTAAAAATTTATGCGCATTTTGTTTCAATTTCATACACACGTGACTTGTAAATTATCCATTGATGTGGCAAACGCGTTGCGATGCGAAGGAGGCGCGGCTGGGTTGGTACTGGGGCGGCGTGGGGGGGCGTGGCCAGGAGCATTGGCGACAGGATGAGCAGCAGCCAGCAGGACTGCTAGTCGTCTCTGCTGAGACGTGAGCTGCAAACGATTTCTTTTAAAATGATAATTGCAAAAGGCGACAAAAAAAATCGTCTATAAATATATACAGACAATATATGTATGTATGTGTGTATATATATAAATGAACGACTGGCAGACACGCCCACGCGCGCACAGATTGCGCTGCAGATACACAGAGTCACACAGAGAGAGAGAGACAGGAAGAGAGAGGGAGAAAGAGAGCGAGAGGCACATGTGAGGCATGCAAATCTCTGCTGCAAGCCGCAAACAAAAAGTAATCAATTTTCTTGTGGCGTGTTACAAAATGAAGCAAAAAATATACAAAAATAAAGAAATAAAGAAATAAATAAACAAAGCTGAAATTATGCCAGCAGCCGAAAGCAAAAGTTAAGCGAGAACTGTGACAACAGTTGGCCCGCTAAAAAAAAAAAAAAAGTGAAAATTATGGCACGTTTTCGCTGTTGTTGTGGCGACGGCGGCTGTGAAATTTCAGTTATAAAGCCATAAATACGCATATTAGCCTCATTTTAAACGTGGCTCAAAGGCATATATGGGTATATGCTATGGGAGATAGTCTGAAATGTAAATTTAATATATATAGAAGTTTCTAGTGGTGTAGCCAAGTGGATATAACTAGTATATATAGATGTATATGTGTATATATTTATTTAGTTCTTTTAATAAACTCATTAGTTATGTATGTGTATTTATTTTTGTTGTTGACAAAGTTGAGCTGAAAATATCTCAAGCTGTGCATCATATGAGACATTAAATTGGAATTTTAAAGTCATCGCAAAGGAATCTGTGAAGCTTCACATATGATTAAATACTAAAGCAGACAATGTTCTGCTCACACTTTTCATAAGAATTAGCTGATCAACTTTTGTGTCGACCCTCGTCTCTATGTATCAAGATTTGGTTGGTTCCCATGATGTAATTAAGCATAATTACACATGTCAACAGCAAACTGAGGCTGATGGTGGGCAGCTGAAACTGAAAACAGCAAACGGAAAACGGGAAACTGAAAATGGAAAATTAAAGGCAAAAGTCTAAAGTTTCCCAAAAGTTGTAGACGCAGTCGCAGTTGGTTTATTTTGACAGATTTCACTCAGTTCTTTGCCTCTCGCTGTGTGTGTGTGTGTGTGGCACATGCAGGAAATGTTAAATCTGAACAATAACAACGCATGGCTCATTTCCATTGTCGTCTACACGATTTGCCTCGTCTTGCCTCGACTGGCAACGCAACGCATTGAAACTTGTTGCTGGATTTCCTTTTGGTAATTATTTGCATGCAACTTGTGCGTCTTCTGCTGCCACTCAGCTTTGTGGTCAGACCCAGGGCAGGGCTCTGGTCAAAACTTGAAATTAGCCCAAGCAACATGGTGAACCTAAAAAAAAAAAAAATGAAAAGAGCAACACGTTAATAATGTAACAACAAATAATAATGAAAAATACATATGAGAATTGTTGTAGAATATGATTGATGCTGAATATGAAATGCTCTTGCAGCGGAGATTGTTGAATTGTTATGTGTGATGTATGTATGATATATGATGTGATGCATACTATATTATATATGATGTATGGCTAAATTCTTGATAGCTTATTCAACATATTTCAAAGAGCAACAAATTTAAAACCTAAGCTTGGCAGCCATAAAAAATATAAATAATAATAATAATAGTAAGAAGCTTAAGCCTCAATATCTAACAGAGTTCTTGATGAACATGAAATACTTAAACTACTTCTATAAACTTTTCAATATACATATATTTATCAGGAGTATAAATAGTTTATCTAGGCTTCCAAGCCTGAACACCTCTCTAACTCCCTGCTTCTATTCCAATAATTTCATACCATTTCTCACTGCCTCTCTGTCTCAATTCCAATTAGTTCATATTCCATTCCATTTCACAATTATGCTATATATCACATATATATATACTCTACCTCACTCATATCACACACAACACATCACACACGCATAATACCCACTCGAAGAGTATTTCACAACAACAACAACAACAACAACAACTACAACATGAATGCCTCAACTTGTCTGCTGGTTACCCCATCGTATTTTAGTTCTCATCTGCCCGATGCCCGTGTCTGTGTTGGCTTTAGCGTCTGCGGTTGATTTTTATGGTTTCATTAGTACTCCACATGCACAGGGTACATGCTATACGGTACGATGGCGCAGTTGTTGCTTCGCCTCGACTAACTGGGTAGATGATGGTCTCAAAGATGCTACCAGAGAGCGTCCAGTCCAGGTATTCGTTAAGTTGCGCATGCGTAGTGTTCAAAGTTGTTGTTGTTGTAGTTTTGTTGTTGTTGTTGCTGGCCAAGTTTTGTTGTCGAACTCGATGGCTGGCCTGAGAAAATTCTACTGACCCACAGAACTTTAACTTTTTGAGTGGCATTGTTCAATTTTACAACAGACAAACAACAACAGCAACAGCAATAGCAACAGCAGCAACGAATGGTTAGAAATTTCACAAGCCTGTTGGCCATTTTCCTACAACAATGCGGCTGCCTTATATTTGTTGTTGCTGTGGTTAAACTAAAGTCTTAAAGGTATTTGACTCTTAACCATTTATTGATGCCACAGCGAAATGCTGGCTGCGCTGACTTTGCTGCTATTAAAACCGCAAAGCCAATAGCCAACACCAATATTGTGCTTATGTTTCATGTTTCATGTTTCATGCACTTGTCAACTGCTGTGAACGAGCCACATATTTAATAATATTACCTGACCAACACTGGACCAACAAATAATAATATTTAGTTGGCCTAGAGCTCGTTTCATGTATGTGTGTGTGGGGTTGGCAATAAGAAATTGTGGAAATTGCCAATCGAAATGGAAAACATTTTCATTATTTGCTGCCGCTTTTGGCCATAAACATGCCGACTGCCCAGGTGTGTGTGTGCGTGCCACACAAATTTATGACTGCCAACATAAATTTGTTTGCTGCACAAAACATATTTTGCCTGCGAGTGCGCCGAAAAAAAAAAAATTGTCAACTTCGAACAACTACGATTGGAAAAGTTATTTTTTTTTTACTTTTTCAACTATTATTTTCATGTGTGTTTCGTATGAATGTGAAGGGTATTCATGTTGAAAGAGAGTAATAGACTTATCTCTAAGCAAAGTTTAAAGAGTAGGAAAAATATATCAACAGCAACTGTATTTAGACTTGGCTATCTGCCTATACTATTGAGGCATCCTTCCTTGCTCTCTTTCCTGTATACTTCTTTAATGTCTCTTTATGAAGTTAATCTTATTCTTACTATTTTAAAATGTCTCTAAATATCTCAACTCGCATCCCAGCATATCTACCAGTCTAGCATACCCGCCTAGAGCATTTTTACTTATTGCTTATTATTTTTTGCATGCCATCTGACATTGCCATTGATTTATCTCAATTTGCTTGGCCACATTGCCGTCAAGTGCTATAAACAAGAAATTTGTAATTAATCGCGCAGCAGCAGCAGCAGCAACAACAACAACAACAACTTGCTGATTTGGCTAATAATTTTTGGCAGTCACATAAATTGTTCGCCTGTTTGCATTTTCGCCTTCCGTCTGGACTTCAATTTCAGTTTCCGCCTCTGATTGCATGTTGAGCGTCTGGTTTCTCTAAGACACTTGGCTAGGATGCACCATAAAACTGATGATGATATAATGTTTGGTCAGTTTACGCTTGCAGCATGTTGCACGCTCTGCTTGGTTGGGCGGGGGGCGGGCGGGCAAGTGATGTCGCATGTGGCGCACAATGTTCACTTTTTTTTGGCATCGCCCACCCGCTGGCTGGGCAATTAGTTAGTTCGAGCCTCGAGTAGTAGAGGACATAAGTCCTTCAAAATTTATGTTCTGCGCAATGCTTAGATCCCTGACTCAAAATTCAAATGTGCCAAAAAAAAAAATATATATATAGGTGTGTCAATTGCTCTTGTTGTTGGCTGCGACGGCGCACCCCGTGATTTATGTAATGCATGCGAGTTTTCGTTGCTATATGTGTGTGTGGGAGTGTGTGCAGGGTTGCGAACGAGTAGTCAACGGCCGCAGCCATAAATATGTCAATATAAACAGTCAGCCAAACAACTGCAGCAGCAGCAGCAGCAGCAGCAGCAGCGAGAGCAGCGGGAGCAGCAGCTACAAGCGAAACATTTCAATAAAAATCAAAATCAATAGCAAAAGTTTGGCAAAACTAAATTGGAGTTGGCGGAAGTAGAGACTAGAAAATACCCTATAAGTGTGTGTCGAATATGGCAAGAATAAGACTTTTAGTATCTCAAATGAGAATTTGAGGGTCTAGAAGATACTCACTAAGTTAGTATGAGAAATGAAGCAGCTTAAGCAAGACTAGAAAATGCCCTCTTAGTATAAATCAATGCGAGAAGTTAGCAAATTTGAGCAGAAGCTGAAGGTGTGCACATTGCTCTTATTGAGACACTGACAGAAAGAGAACACTTGATATTAAGAGAATAGATACAATATTATATCTATATGCTGTATGACAAGCCAAGTCGAAGATTTTTGTTAAAGCAAAAAACATTCGCTTGGAGAGTATTCTAAATGAAATGCAATTAAACAGCTTTGAATACTTTATAGAGCTCTACATATATGATCTAACATCTGTAGCTTCCTATCTTTGACTCTCTCTATCTGCCTCATATCTTCTCTCTCTTTAACATTGAGTTAATACCTACGATACACATCTCCCCCACTCTCTCTTCTCTGTCTCTCTCTCTCTCTCTCTCTCTCTCTCTCTCTCTCTCCTCTCTCATATTCTATCTCTCTCTCTATACAACTCACTCTAAACACTCGAATGCCTGAGCACGCATATCCGCCAAATAGTTGCCCGTTACCTAATCACTCTTAAGTTTGTATATACCCTATAAAGCATTTGCGGATATTTGTCTCTCTCTCTCTCTCTCTCTATGTATGCATGTGTGTATAACGCCGGACGCTATCAACTTTAATGCGCCTTTGTTTCAGGTCGTCGACAATGTTTGCTTTTTGTCTTGTTTCTGTTGTTTTTCTTTGCCAGGGCTGGGGTGCAATTTGGGTTAAGAGAGAGGAGGCAGAAGGGCATTGAAGGGGTGTGGGGCTAGCCATTGTCAATAGCCTACAAATTGGCGCAGCGTATGGCGGCAATACATTTTTGAGTACCAGCAATCGTATTTTTGTAGCCACAGGGGTTGAGTAATCGACAACGGCAAGCTATCCAACAATTCAGCGCCATATCGCACTCGCAACTCCATTGCCATCGAATGTGCCCAGGTGTGCGCAGAGCTGACGCAGCAGCAGCAGCAGCAGTGGCAGCCACTGCGACACAATATGTTGGTCATATGCAGCAGCAGCAGCAGCAGCAGCAACTGGCAGGAACAAGACCCCATTCTGTGGCATGACACCGTTGAAGGTGGCCCACCAGCCAATGCTGGCTGGCGCCCCTATAACTGGGCTCATGCCAGCCGGCAGTGGAGCAGTCGAGCAGCCGTGCAGCCAGCAGCCGTGCATGACTCAGGTTCAAGTTGGCGGCATGACTTTCAGACCGCTGACACACAAAATACACACACAATCACACATACTCACATATATGTATCTATATATCTTTATATATACGTATAAAATCAAATGGCAGGCGTTTATTAAAATTCGAGTAATACGAGCGAAAAACGTCGACTACAATTGGGAGTCTGTGTGGCAGTTTTATTAAAAATGCAACAGCTATGCTGCCGCATAGAGGGGGGCGGCTGCTGCAGTGGGAGAGCGGTAGAGCGAGAGAGGCGCAGAGGTGGCTAGAGATTTGCCCAGATTTCAAGCACGACAAAAGGGCTGCATAAACAATTGCTTAAAGCGAACACACACTCACACACTAGCAGGGAATTGGGGCTAAAATATGAACTTTGAACTTTGAGATGTTCTATAAAAAGAATGAAAACTATTACAAAGAAGGCATGGAATATATTTCGATTTGCAAATTTAATATAAATTACAAAAGTCTAATAAAACAAATAAATAAATATGGAAGAAAAAAAAATTTTTTTTAAATTATACTAAAATAATTAATTAAAATTATTTAAAATATTAAAATAAAAAAACAAGAATAATATATATTAAAAATATAACAAATATTCAAAATACATATTTTTTTTAAATATAAATAAAGTTATTTTAAATAATAATAAAAAAGCATCATTAGAATAAAAAATGCGAAGAGATAAAAAATAGAACAAATATTTAAAATATATTTTTTTCAAATAAATATTTAATATATATTTTTAAAAATTATTTTTAGTTTTTGTAAAATTAATTGAAATTTAATCAGCACTTGTTACGCAATAAATAATAATAATTTTTGCTGCTATTCTCAAATTAAAATTTGCATAAAAAGTTTAAGAACTTACGTTTTTATTAAAATATGAAAATATTAAAAAATCAATTATAAAACAATAAAACAAAAATAAAAAAAATTCGAAAAGAAAAAATTCTAAATATGTATATTTAAATTCATGAAAAGTTTTTAGCATTAAAAAATATTATTACTATTATTATTATTATATTTTTTTTTTTTTTGTAAAGAAAAATAATTTGAAGTAAAATACAGTAAAATTATTACTTAGCAAATTATGTTAGGGTTTTCTCTTTGCCATGTGACATTACATGTCTTAGAAGCGTACCGCTGGCTATTACAACAGTTAGCCAAGCATATTCTGGCAAATTACGTTTTCCCACTGACCTACATTTTGATATTAATTTGTCTAATGTAGGAAAAGTACCTCGAAAAAAAAAATACAAAAATAAAACAAAATAAAACACCTAATAGCAAATGTGTACAACAATTGCCTAATCCCGCTGGGTAGAGATGGGCTAGGGATGGAATAGTGGTGTGGGGGGCAGGCGTTGTGGTAGGGCATTGGTTAGGGGAGTTGAAGTAACCTACATGGCCAGCTAAGTTGAATGAGTGTCAAAGCTATTTTGCGCTAATTGCCTTTTACGATTATTTTCACATTTGGACGGGCGACGACGACGACGACGACAATTCGAGCCCCCCAGAGCCAGACTTGAAGTTGATGTTGTTGTTGTTGTTGTAGCTGCCTTCAAGTGCTGCCGCACACTTACGCGCACGCATGACTACACAGAGACAGCCGCAGCCAGTAAGAGGCGTTGGCTATGGTCCTCAGCGTCATCTAAGGCATCTCTGTGGTGCTGTAGCTGAACCTCTGGAGCATGCACGAGTGCGCCACATTACACAGAGCATGGATAGAGAGAGAGAGAGAGTGAGAGAGATAGTACTTAACTCGCTGAGTGTGTGTGTGTGTGTGTGTGTATGGCACCCAGACACTGCAGCCGTGGCACGCAACATATTCGCTTATTAAATTGAATTAAATTTTTCGTACGTTTTATTTTGCGGCACTTTTCGTGCGAGGTATGCGATGTGAGGCCGCTGTGGGTTAATGTCACAACAACAACAGCAGCAGCACAATCTACACAGTTGAGAAAAACTGTGCAGCCACATAGATAGGGGGCAATAGCAACAAGCAACAACAACAACAACAACAACAATTGCAAGCGGCAACAGCAGCAAGCGAATGCCATTGCGCTTAACTTTTGTTATTATGGTCAATTATGGCTAACGGCAACAGCTCGTCGAATTGTTCGACCTGGCACGCCTCTGCGCCCCTCTATGGTATGCGACAATGGTAAATATGAAATTGATGATGATTTGTACTCGTTGGGGAGGCGGTAGTGGGCGTGGTCGCACGCTCAACTAAGCTGACCTAGTTAAAGTGCAGCAACTCAAGACTAAGACCAATTGACACGTTCATTTCATTTAAGCTCAATCAAATTGCTTTCTGCTGCGCAAATACCTACACACACACACGAGCTTCGCTCATAATTAACAATTTTCAATAATTGCGCAATGACCTTGCCTGAAGAGCCGGAAAGAAAAGCCCATAGTTGGCCATTAATTGACTTTTAAGCAGCAACAAATCGGTCCAACTATGAGAACTCTGAAAAGATGTTAATCGAGAGAGCAAGATTGAATATGGAATGTAGATGGCGAAGTGCGAAATACACTATGTTGATAATGAAGAGCAATGTAGAAGAATTTGAGAATATAATAGATCAGAGTATGTAATTAGGATATACATATAAGGAAGGTAGGTATACATCAACTTAAAAAAAAAAAAAATAAATAAATATAAAAATAAAAAATAAATTGACTAATAAATAGTATTTAAATATAAAAAAAAAAAAAAAATAGATTAATAAATAATAAAAAATATATGAAATAAGAAGTAAAGAAATAAATATATAACAAATAAATTTAAAAAAATAAATAAAATAAAACATAAATAAATGCTCTGTGCCTTAGAGAGTCTAGAGTAGCAGCTTAATAATTAAATCCCAATAGCTAAGGTATAATTATAAATGCGCTGTAGAGGTTAAGACAAAAGCTGCAATAAAAAAAAAAAAAAAAAATAAATAAATAAATAAATAATTAAATATAATTGTTTAATTAGATAAATATATATATTATTTATAAATTAAATTATTTCTAGTATGCAAATATATTTTTTTTAAGTGAATCGTATATCTTATCTGTTGTTCAATATATAAATATACTCATTCTAGAATGTAATTTTTGTTAGATATTATTTATTTTGAATTATATTTTATATATTAAATAGAGTATTCAAAACAGATAAACACAAAACATAATTCCTAAAAAAAGAGATAATACCATAAAAGCTACAGTCAGTCAAAGATAACCAACCCATAATAATAATTGATTATTGAATGTAGTAAAACAAACTTAATAAGCGAGTCACAATGCCAAGGTTGCAAGGGTATATAAATATGATTTAAAAATTTACTATTTGCTATTTGCGTTTCGTACAACAGTTAATCATGCAGCAGGCAGAGCTTAACTACAAATACCTATATACAGGTAAATCTGTATATCTGTAGCTATTGGCTTGACTAGCTCATCCGATGATTGGCGCATAGCTATAAATAAACGCGCTCATTCTAAGCTTAGATTAATGTATGTTTGCGCGCCTACGAAACAAACAAAAAACAACAAATAATAATAATAATAGAAAAAAAAGAACAGATAAAGAAGTTAAGAGCAGTTGGAAGGGGGGAGGGGGGAAACATTGGAAAAACATGTTTAAGAGTGCTTGTGGATGGCAGGTTTTAAATGCTGAACATAGATTGAAGATAGAATGCGAAGATTGCCAAGATCGTTGAGTACTTCCAGGCAGCAGACAATTATCTAATCGAGCACTTGGCACTTAATTACCAGACACACTCATCTAACCTATGGTTGCTGTTGTTGCAACTATTACAGAACTGGCGCTATATAATTTTCAAATAGACATTAAAACAAACTCCCAAACAAGCTAGTTTTTTTTTTCTTTCTGTACATATAATTGTATAAAGGTTTGATAAGTAATGCTGTAAGTACAATATAAAAAGGCGACTGGTCAATGCCAATGGCAAGGCAAGGTCAATGAGGTCATCAATGCTTTATTACTAGATAGAGTCATCGGTCGCTAAAGACTCTATCTAACTACATAATTTACAATAATAGTAGAAGCAGCAAAATATATATATAAATAATAATAATGTATTCACAGCAAGCAAGAGTAATTTGGTTGAGTCTGCTCGACTCGGGCGATACCTAGCATGATGTATCGAGATAATATTAATGATTAAATTATAAAAAAATCTGATGACATCTTTTTAGTCTTCTATATTCACACATATATGTATAAAGTCAATTATAGAATTTTTCTAATCTTCTTTCTAACCTAACCATAGTAACTTGGATTCTAGATATCTAGATATCAAGTTACGCCTGGAAATCTAATTTAAATTAGCAATCTTCTTCAATAAGCAAGAAATGAGATGAAGTATTAAGTAAAACTCTTTATAGATATCATATCACAAGGTACACTAAAAGCTACTTATCAAATATGAACTCTTTAGCTCTTAAAGTTCTCGAGAATTCAGCATTTTAACAAAAATCCAATATATATCTCTAACATACACCTCTCCATTTCTTACTGCTGCATATTCCTTCCTTCCTAAAAATCCAAGCCGACACATTCCATTTGCCGAGACAGCTATACAATTGAACAACTATAGACAAAATCAGTTAAGCGTCGTTGTCAATGCAATTGGTATTTCGGGGCGTGGCAGTCGATACAAATGCAATGAAGATTGAGTGGACCCATCAGAGTTTTTTTGGGTATGGCATAATTGATTATGCCTAGGTGTCGCAATTAGCTTGCAGAGACAAAGGAAAAGTCTATTGGAAAGTTGTTTGACTACAGGAAATATGCTCACAATGCAAATGACACACATTCAAAAACATTCGAATTGAGTGTGTAATGAATGCGTTTCTAATTGAATGCTACAAATCACGAAATATTTGTGAGCATTTTGAATGCATTTTTGTTTTCAGCCCAGCTGCAATATAAATTACGATTTAATTGAAACGTGACTGCAAAATCATTTAAATAAAATTAAGTTGATGAAGAAGAAAAAAAATACAATCAACATGCAAATTGGCCAATAAAGCCATAGCTATAAGAGGTGACTGTGCCTGCGACACTGTCTCATTAAATATTCATTCAGAATCCGTTGGCATCATAATTCTTAGATGAAATGCTCATCACATATTTAGTAGCTGCATAAAAAAATAAACAAAACAAGAGAGAGCAACAAAACAAACTAGCCAGAGTTCAAGGTTGGCCAACAATATAACAATAAACAAACAAACGCACAACAAAAGCGTAGCGTTGTTTACATAAACGTCTTGCTTAATTTATATTTTAATTACCAATATAAAACAGGCACAACAAAAGGTGTTAAAAACCAGTGAAGAAGCAGCAAACATAAATGAGGCAACATGCTAAGAAAGTTATAGAGAAGCTTGAATACTCTTAATGATGAAATATTAAAAGAGGTGAGAGTGAGAATTTGATTTGAATGTAGGAATGTAGGAATTGAATCAAGAGTCGTTAGCATTATGGCGCTATATGTAGAAGAAGTGAAGCAGAGCTGTGAGCAATGAAAGTTGTTAGAGCAAGCATATTAGCGCGCTCTCTCATTATGCTCCCCTTATATGTATGTACATTCTTGCAATACAATCACGTTGACTTTGAAACTTGATGCCTTTGATAATTTTACAGTGAATAAGTCACAAGTTGCTATTACAATATGAATATATGGTTATATGTAAGAGTAACTTGTGACTTCTTCACTGCAAAGTGACTAGTCACGGTTAATTTAACTTAACTTTTACGGAGTGCTCTACAGCATCTGCTGGTCTTCTTTATATTCTATACTTTCCGCGCTCGCTTTCATACTCTCACAAGATTCAAGGCATTTGAAGAATCATCGATTGCGAACCAGTAGGCGAACTGGAGTGAGAGTTATGCTATTAACAGCGCATAATACTGTTAATAGCATTGCTTGACGATGTGAGGGAAGAGCAGTTGCTATTAATGTTATCTCGTATTAACAATATATATTTATAAAAATATATGTTAGACATAAAATTACATTAAATTATTAATGTAACAAGTTAATAATAATCTTGCATGCCTGTATTTATTAATGCCAATCACAACCTAAACAATGCCTAACATAAACAATATAAACTTCACTCTGTTACAAACAGCCTGTAGAAATGTATATGCTCAGGTCAGCTCAATGCCTTATGATTATTATATAAACCTTCCTCTATTGCAAATTGCACGCCAATAAAACATATATGCCCACTCATTCATTGTCTTATTCTGCATTTTATTAATTTACGTTTTTCTTTTGATTGGTTAAGCCGCCAAAAGTTTGGCAACGCGTCGCATGCGCAATTTGGCAATTTGGCAATTTGCCATTTGACTTTGACTTATGCGTCCATTACAAATGAACGATTGTTGAAAAAAAAAAGGAGGCTAAAACGTCTGAGCTGTGATGGCCAAGTGCATGTTAACTGCAAATTTGCCACACTTAATTAGCTAGAAATGTGACATGAAATGCAATTTAAATCAAATCAACTGAAGCAGCTGAACTGACTGAATGACTGACTGACTGACTGACTGAGGCTGGGTCTATACAGGCGGTCTGGCCTGTTGTTCTTGATGGCCAGCATTGCATATGGTGTTCTCTCTAGTTCATGTTTGTGCATTTGAAATTAATTTATGCAAACATTCGTATGCTACATGACTCGAGATACATGAGTGGAGCTGTTGCTGCTGCTGCTACGGCTGCTGCTGCTGCGCCTCCTGCTATGGCTGCTGCATCGAAAAGTCAAACTCTGTGGCGCATACATAAATAAATTAAAATTGCTAATGGCTGGCAGTGGCAGTCTTTTTGGCTTTAAGAGCTGCACGCCCTATAATTAAAAGCAACAACAACTAAAAGAAAAACAACTAAAAATACAGAATAGCAAAAAAAAAAAAAAATTAAAGCATGACCAGCCTGAAGATCGCTTAGCGCTGTCTGTGCCAAGCTCTTGGCATAAATCAATCAATTTATTTGCTACAGCGCGAGATGACGACTCGGGCAACGTGCAACGTGCAACGCAGCAGTTAGCCGTACATTGAACTGCGACTTGCAGCTAGTCTTAGAA
>JAUESO010000375.1:0-35133 GCA_030914385.1 Drosophila antonietae
AAATCAAAATTTTTTTTTTTTATATTTGTTGAAAACTTCGTCCGAGTGCAAAACTGTAACATATGACTATTTTTACATTTTTTGTTCGAATTTTTCTTCCAGCCAACCGAATGACTTGAAATTTTTTTTTTAAATATGGATAAATTACTGTACCAACAAAACGAGACTAAGAACTCAATCATCCATACAGTAGAAGTGAAAATACAGACCTTTGAAGTTACAAAATTGACATTTATTTATACACTAACTTGAGTTTGTGAAGTATGTGGAAATAATTATAAAAATAAATAATATTATCAATGCCCAGTTTTTTTTTAATTTCAATTTATTGCAGATTTAGTCATTGACTCTACATAATGCCTTTATTTTCTATGTTACGATTATCCAGAAGATGAGGAGATCTTTTTAGTCTTTAGGTTGTTGTGTTTGCAGGTAGGTTAGTTGGTTTGGGTGGACGAATAATCTATTCGCATACCTTGAGCTGTTTCGGCCAATGAGCTCTGCTATTGTCGAATGCCCAGTTTTGCTGCAGCAAGAGTGATAGTATTTCAAATGCTTATATATTTTTTAGTGCCATTTTAGCAATTAAGTTAACTTTTATTTCTTTTTAACATATATCAATGATTTTATTTATTAAGTTATTCGAGATAACTATTACCCCTTTGTGAACTTTGTCATCTATAGATTCTGCCCTTTTGGGGCACAACTTGAAGTAGTTCCTCATATGTTGCACAGCTGCCAAGTTTGAATAGAAGTAAAAGACATAATGACTGCATATTGAAAATAATTTCTATGCTATGGCAACCAGCATTGAAGAAGAGCCAGTAAAGAGGCACTGAAGCATGGTAAGGGATATGGAACGCATGAGACATAGCTTTAAGATGCAGACAAAATTAAGGTAATATTTGTATGCAAATTTTTGCAATTACAATTAATTTGCCCATTGCTTATTATTTTATGTTTATTTATTTGCTCTTAACATTTCTGATTACAATCTTAAAGCGGTAAGCTGTGGCCAAGTCGTACATGGCCTCACCGCAGCCATGTTTGAGGCGAGAGCGCAGCTCGTTGCACTTGGCATTCTGCACTCTGCACTCGTGCAGTTGGATGCTAAAACAAACTTTTCAATCACCGCCAGAGCCGGCGAGTCAACGTCATTGCCAAGGCATTAAATGAGAAATGTAGCAAAGTAAACATGCTGCAAATGCTGCCAGGGTGGAGGGGGAGGGAAGGGCTGTCATGAGGATGTGGGTATATGTGGCATGGCTTTGGGTCGGAGCCGGGGCAACTGACTTCAGCAATGGCAGTCAATCAGCGAGCAGTCAGCGCAACAGCGCAAAAAAAAAAACAGACCTTTAAAAGCTGCAAAAAATAAGTCAAGTAAAATAAATAAAATGCTACAGCGTTTAAAAGCAGACGAAGCGTGCAGCTGGTGCTTGGAGTTAGAGTCACAGTTGGAGTTGGAGTCGCACTTGGAAACGGAGTTGATGTTGAAGTCAAAGCTGAAAATGTTGCAGACATGTTGGCAACAGAACGCCATAGGGCATGCAACGCGACTGACGAGCAGCAGAGTTGAAAACTGTGTGACAAATACAAATCACTTTAGATTTATTTGATGAAATTGTTTGATGATGTAGAAAAGGATTAACGCCAATGATATTTGTGTAACGGCACAGCGGTATTGCCCGTTACCGTTAAGCGCCCCATGCAGCAGCTGCAACAGCAGCAGCAACTAAAGCACAAAATTGATTTAAGATGAAGACACAGACGAAGATGAAGCATGACAGTAATCAATGATGAATGACCCGGGGCTAAGTGGCAAGTGGCAAGTGGCAGGAGAGAAGAGGGAAGAGGTAAGGAGACAGGATGCAGGAGGCAAGCGCCAGCCATGGACTCTTTGTAAAGGTCGCTCCAAAAGTTAGCCAAACAAACGAATAAATTCAGCTGAAGTTAGAAATTTTGCTGCACAGCTAGATCTCAGGCATCTAAGATGTATAACAGTAAGAGATCTTAAATAATCATGTAAATGGCCATTAAAATGCTCTTTAATTTAATAATCTGTGTAATCAGTATAACAGATTTGTTAACGAGTTTTTCATTATAGCTGTATAATAGATTTGTTAGCTAGCTGCTCATTATAACTGTATAACAGTTTTGTTAACTAGCTTCTTATTATAACTGTACAATATATGTGTAAGTAGCTTCTCACTATGACTGTATAACAGATTTGTTAACTAGCTTCTCATGATGACTGTATAACAGATTTGTTAACTTGCTTCTCATTATAACTGTATAACAGATTTGTTAACTAGCTTCTCACTATGACTGTATAACAGATTTGTTAACGAGCTTCTCACTTTGACTGTATAACAGATTCGTTAACGAGCTTCTCATTTGAACTGTATAACAGATTCGTTAACGAGCTTCTCATTTGAACTGTATAAGAGATGTGTTAACAGATTTGTTAACTAGCTTCTCATTATAACTGTTATAACACATATATAGCTGTATAAAAGTTGAGATATTTCTAACTACATTTAATAACAATTTGTTTGTCAAACACATAAAATTAGGGGCTACATTCCCTAATCAGTATAACACTTTTCATTCATGAATTGAGCTGCTCTATCCATGGGCTCTGTGGTATAACACTTTAGCATTTGTAAACGTTATCAACAAATGTTTGACGTTCGTGCAGCTGTGCGAACTGTTTTAATTATAATTTCACAAAAGCTGCCGTGACATTTGCTTGAATCGTGTTACGCCTACTTAACCCTATCTAAATTGGGTCACATCTTTCGCTCCCTAAACTCGCATCGCATCGCATCGCGTGGCTTGACCCGGCTCAACTTCTTTTCAGACGTCTGGCAGCCCTTGTTTTATGCAACGACTTTTGAATTATGTGAGAAATCGCTGCTACGGCGATAAGCAGATGCTAGTGTGAAAGAGACACAAAGAGGGAGTGTGTGTGCGTGTGTGTGTGTGTGAGAGAGAGAGAGAGAGAGAGAGAGGGCTGGCGTGCCTCCTTTTGATATAATCGGCGAGGCATAAATCTCAAGACCTGCCCGGCGGCTGCAATTTACGGCACGGCCGTAAATTTTTATAAATGTCCTTGTAAATAAACTCGCAAATATGCTGATTTAGCATATTTGTGATATATGAATGCGCATGGCCTTGTGGGCGTGGCGCTGGGCCACGTCTGTGGTTTATATGCCAGCTGTGTCTGCGTGGGTATGCGAGCGTGTGTGTGTGTGTGTGTGTGTGTGTGTGTGTGTGGCAGTTTTATTGTGTGCTTGCCATGTCCTTCTTGTGTTTCATTCACATATATGTTCGTGTATATTTATATAAATTTATTTATTTATTTTTTATTGTATTTCCCTTTGATTTTGCTCCCCCGCTATGGGATATGGTCCAACAAATAAAAAATAGAAGACAAACAACAAGTGATAAATAAAAAAACGAAAATTTTATGTTGCATTAACTTTTGCTGTTGCTGGCATTGCGTCGCATAAACAAAAGCACATGTGTAATAAAATTTATGCACATAAACAGACAAAACAACAACAAACAACAGCAGACAACAACAACGGCAAACAGTGAAAACAACGACCATCGAGACAATGAAAAGCGCGTTAAATATTTTATAAAGCAGCCTGAAAGTATGCAGCGCTTTTTTGTTCGCTTATTTATTCCATATTTTTGTTTTCTTTCAAAAAGAGAAAAATGAAAAACAATTATATCGTTATACTATGCTCTGTGGAGACGCATATAAAATGCTTATAAATACGCTGAGCAGCTCCAGCCAGATACAGACTTACATATGTCTTGCTTTATAGTGATCAAGTGGGCTTGCTATATCTGAAGCATATATCATTTAACAAACTTAGGAACTGTCAGCAAAGGCGACATGCTCACCGATTTGGAACCGAAATTCCGAATTCATTTATATTATATATAAAATAAATATATTTTAAACAACATAAACAGAGGAGAGAGAGAGAGAGAGATGAGCGAGAAGAGGAGGATGAGAGAGAGAGAGAGAGAGAGAAAGAGAGAGAGCAATTAAGATAAAGTCCAACAATATAGGAAATTCATTATGCATAAATTACTTATACATTTACTTAACATATACTTAACAGAATGTCTATGGACATGTATAAGCGGACATTCTGTTAAGCATAAGTTGAGTAAATGTATAAGTATTTATTATAAGTATAAGTATGTGAACTATAAGTTGAGTATAAGTATAAGTAAGTTAAGTAAATGTAAGTATGTTAGATATAAGTGATTTATGTATGAAAAAGTTGATTATATGCAAGGGATATATAGATAAGTCAGTTGAGTATAAGTATGTTTAATATATAGAGTAGAATTTGTGTTAAGTATTAGTATAAGTTGAATATGATTATGTTAAGTATAAATTGAGTATAAGTATAAGCTAAGTACATTTATGTTAAGTATAAGTTGAGTATAAGCTAAGTACATGTATAAGTAGTTTAGAGTAAGTATAACTATAAGTATAACATAACTATGTTAAGAGTAAGTATACGTAGATTAGGTATAAGTTGAATTAGTATATGTATTTTTGTTCAGTAAAGGTTTACTAAATATAAGTATAAATACATAGATGTAAGCGAATAATCATTATGTTAAGCATAATTATGTTAAGTACAAGAATGTTAGAAGTATGTAGTATATTTAGTAAAAGTATGCTTTGAAAAAACATGTTAAATAAAAGTAAGTTAATGTTAAAAGTAAGCGTGTTAACATACATGTAGGCTATCAGTAATTTTGTTAAGTAAGCGTAAGCTAATGTTAAATGAAGGATGTTCAGTATTTTAATGTTAAGTATGACTAAGTATGTTAAGTATAAGTAAGGTAATGTTAAATGAAGCATGTTAGGTATTAGCATGTTAACAATGAGTTTTTTAAGTTTGGAAGTTGATATATGTTAAGTACAAGCATGTTAATCTAAAGTATGTTAGATACTCACATGATAATCAATATCGTATTTATGGCACATTAAAGCATGTTAAGTTTGCTCTGAGCACATACATATGTTCAACTATTTGCCTAATGTATTACTTGCTTAAAAATGCATAAACATTTATAAATGCATCAAGTCAAATTTTCGAACTTTGTCAATGCTGGCAAAGAGTTAATTTGTAAATTTTCTATTATTCAGTTGAGTTCTGTTTTTTTTGTTGTTGTCATACATATTATGCAGAAGGGGTTCGACTGTGGCAATTTTGGGCAACTGGCAGCTGGCAGCTGGCAGTACTGGCTACTCGCATAACCGATTGCCAACCATCAATTTGATTGTAAATAGTCGTTCATGGAGTGCTTTTGGCCACAATTGCATGCCAAATGCCAGAGAGTGCACAAATCGCCAGCAAAGCGGCACCAAAAGCGATTTGCGATTTGCGATCAGGCTAAATGCATTCGAATGCCACAAAGTGACCACAAAATGCCAAATGCATTCACTTCACAAGAGACTGATTCACAAATACCCCCCCAAAATTTCAGCCGGGTATAGCACATGGCATAGCCATATCCGTATTGCCCATGTTTATTTTGGCCAACACAAACGTGGCCAATACCTATTTATGGCACAGCCAGCAAAAGCCATTAGAGGCATCAATTATTTTCAAAATGCTGAATAAGCTATTGCCGGTTCGGATGTGTGATAATTATTGAAACCAAAAGACCAGAAGGACAAGCTATAAATATGGCATGCTAAACACTCAACTTGAAAACTTTAAAAATGCAAAAGGCTTACGCATAGAACACTTGTACTTCTACTAGAATATTAGAGCATAAGCTCTGTCATGGTAGAGTTAGCGAGTCATCGAGGGATGTTAAGTCCATTGATATAAGCAAATCACATCAGAATCAAATGATATATCATATTGAGTATATTTTCATTAGATTAGCTGCTAAAGATTTTAGAATTTCATAATTGATATTAACAATCAATATTCATTCATTTGATATCCTATTGATTATACGGCTTGCCACCTGTGCATCCGTCCTTCTATCCGACTGATCATTCATCCATCCATCATCTATCTATCCACCCGTCCATCCCTACATTCATTCATCTATCCACCAATCCCTCAGTCCCTTCGCTCATCCATTCGCATATATGAAAGTTTTTTTTTTTGAGGTTTATAACAAATAATCGATAACTATATAACCATAACGGCAATGATACAGTACCTCAATCCACCCACATAAGCCCTAGGTATTCATGACGCATTTTCAGCTGGGCAACTTAAGTAATTTTCATGCAGCTCTCTCATATATTTGTCAGCAGCTTAACTCTTAAATTCTTTCAAATTTATGGACATTCAATACACAGCGCTTGTTTTCAGCTTTCTTTCCCCATCACTCCCCCTCTCTCTCTTTCTCTATTACTCTCTCTGTCTGTCTGTCTGTTTGTCGCCTGGTCGGGGTGCGTCTGTGTGCCCCCTGCATTGTGCTCGAGACCCCGTGCTGCACAATTGTAATTTTTGCTCACTTACAACAGTAATTCGTGTTAACTTTTCGTGTAATGTGCAAATTTATGGCACAAATTTCACACATTCACTTGCAACGCATACGCGCGCGTGTGTGTGTGTGTGTGAGGGCTTGCGTGTGTGCGAGGGGGCGTGTGCCGAGTGCAAAATGAAAGTGAGTGCCAAGAGCAGATATTGCTAGGGGCGACAAGTCTAGTTGAGTACTGTGGGTAGCGTAAGTAGTTGCAGAGTAATAGAGAGCATCTACTTTGGTTTATCGATTGTAATCGATATAAATATATGTATATACATATATATATTTTTTGGTAAATAATAGATATAATGAATAAAATCATAGAGTCGCTTGTTGTCAAGCTCAACGCTTGAATCATACTTTCTTTATTGTATGCATGTATCAATGAAAGTTATCGACATTTGATCGAAGCTGCTGCAGCCAAGCAAATAATCAATAATAATCAGAGCTCGCAAATACCTATTTTCTGTTTCTCAATGTCTGCAAATAGGTCTCTCTCACTCAAAGATTGAGTGAGTAAACGATTGCAACGGTTCTTTAGCGAGCTCGTTTGCGAGCGGCTTGCTTCACTTCGTTCGTGCTTTGATTCATCTCAGTGTGCTCATTGTGCCGAGCGTCAATCGTATCGCTCTCTCAACGATGTTCGTTACACGAACATCACACGAATGGTTCAACTGAAGGCGCACAACAGAAACGAAAAACCAAAAGACACGAAGTCTCTGGCTTAGCGCGAGAGCGAGAACGAGTGAGTATGACTTCTTTTCGGTTGATCTCGTGCACAGAGTGTAAAGGTTCAAACTATTAACAGTTATTTGAGAGACTTGTGCATCCTATATTGTTATTTAATTTTATGATAATCCAAATGAGTATAAATGATTGTAAACAAGTTAGCTGCATCTTAAATATTTAACGTATACAATATAATCTTATATACGACATAAATATAACAAAATCTTATACTGTTCTTTAATATAACAACATTTCAATTGAGAATGATTTTGATAAATTGTTCAGTTTAAGAGCTATATGCTTATCGATAACACTACCTATCGATCCACTGTTATCCGATTCAGGAGCAGTTCGGCATCGCTAAGCAATCCATTTTGGCTAGGGATTCGAGTCGAAATCCAAAGTTCAAATACATTGCAGAAAAATGCGCAGATGGCAAATATCTTAAAGCCACAAGTGATTGTCCCCCAATGGCTGGCCAAAAATGTCGCTCGCCTGGCACAGCTCCTACATACCCATGTACATGCGCACCTCCAGTGCCAGTTCCCAACAGTTCCATTCGGCCTCCTCCTGCTCTACTGAAAAAGTCAAAGTCATCGTCGTTGTCGTTGTCGCTGGCGACTGTGGCCATAATTTACAAGTGGCTGGCGCGTACCAATTGGCTGCAGTGCAGCTTCCCGGCAACTCCAGCTCCAGTTGTTTCAGTTACTCCTGCTGCTCCAACTTTCCCCCCGCACCAATTCTCTTCTTAGCGCGCACTCATATGTGCTGTACGGTGAATGTGCTTTGTCTTTGCAATGCGGGGACAATTTATGGGGCTCTGGCAATGCAGACAGCGTAAGAGGTTAATAAAGTTTAATAATTTTGTCAAGTGTTAACTGTGGATGACTTTAATCTCGGATGAGCGCCTAAGCGTATGCAACGCTTTGCCAGCTGGTGGCCATAAAGCTGTAGCTGCTGTAGCGCACACACCTTTTCTGCAGCGGGCCCCAAAACGAAAATATATATATATATATATATCGTAAATAAAGCTCACCCCAAAAACTTTCCCAAGGCAATGGCAATGGCAATGGCAAAGGCACCTGGCTCACCTGGCTCACCTCGCGCACTGTGTCGTAAAATGGAGAAAACGTACCAGCTGGCCGAGCGCAAACGCATCTATCAAAAATTTATTTTTACTACACACAAAAATTAAATTATATAGTCAGTCGCTCAACTTGATGAATAAGTAGTCGTAAAAATGTGAAGTCCGTCAGGAAACACTGGCAGTGGAGGCAAGCCTTCGCAGTTGTAGCTGGCAATAGCCGGACGTCAGCATAAAAATCAATCTAATTTCATTAAAGTCAGTCAACATAAAAGAAGAAAGCAACAACAACAACAACAACAACAACATCAGCTACAGCTCTGCCAGCCTGGCCAAGATAATGGCCAGCATCCACAGAAAATTTCATTTTTTGAATATGCCCCAAAAAAATATATTGTCTTGATTTTGTTTTTGATGTGAGCTGCTTATTAAAAAGCATAAACGCTCTAACGGTAGGGGCATAAAAAGGAAGAGACTAAAGAACAGTTGCTATAATGCGGAAGCTGTCAGATTTTATCGCCTGTTTCATGTCTCAATTGTGAGTTATGCAAATGCCTTTTGTGCTTAAAAGAAGGAAATATTTGTAACTTAATTAAAAATCTAGTTCAATTAGCTTAAATATATTTCATATATGTATATTTTAGTAGGAAAAACTATTATAAAAAATATAATAAAAATAATAATTTATTTTTTATTTATTTGCTGAGGCTTTTGCTATATTATTATTAAATACGATACATAAATAATAATAATTCGCGAGATCAACCAAAAAAAGACAGTCTCTCTCGCTCTCACACTTGTCAAGGGCTTCGGTTCACTTCGTATTTTTCTTCTGCTGAGCGCCATTAGTTGAACAAGCGATTGGCGAACAGGCAGAGCGAAACAAAGCAAAAACAAACTGTAAGCAAGCCGATCGCAAACGCACTCATTAAAGAAGCAATGCTCTCCGCGTTGTTACTATTAGTGTGAGCGAGAGAGACTATTTGCAGACACCACGAAGTGTTAGTCTGAGTGTCTTTTAACAGTAAGTGGCAGGCATCGAGAGACGTTCAACAGTTACTTGCGTCTCATGCTTATTCTTCATTTGTTTAGCTGCAGTAAGCGCATGGGGAGAACAAGGTACGAGGTGAGCGAGCTCTGAGAGCGAATCAAAGGAGAGCAACATTTACGCTCTAACAACTCCAAATGTAGCTAATATTACTTATGCATGTATGCATGTATAACATTGAAATAATTAAAAAAAAAAGAATAAATTAAATCAACATTGATCTATTAGCAAAGCTTGATGAGCCTAACTTTAAAACTGTGAATTAGCTTAGCAGCTTTTATTATACCCTGAACCCATTGAAAATGGGAAATCAGGGTATAATGGTTTTGTTAAAAGTATGTAACAGGCAGAAGGAGGCGTGGCAGACCCCATAAAGTATATATATTCTTGATCAGGGTGACGAGAAAAGTTGATATAGCCATGTCCGTCTGTCCGTCTGTCCGTCCGTCCGTCTGTCCGTCTGTCCGTCTGTCCGTATGTTTGAACGCGTCGATTTCCGAAGATACAAAAGCTAGAGAGTTCATTCTTTTTGTGTAGGGTCCGTATATTGCACGCGCAGTACGAGTTTGTTTTCAGAAATTCGATAACTTGAATATTTGCTAAGTTATCGATAACTGAAATTATCGGGAACCAGTTATAAAATTCTAGCTAATTCATCTTTAGAGTTAGAGTCTCCAAGTCTTCTGCATATATATAGATACTAATTTAATACAATTTCGGTTTTTGTCAGATTTTGGATTCCGGTCCCCAATTCGCCCCACCACCCCCAAATGTGTAAAAAATGCATTTCAAATACTAGAGACATACAGTTTGGTTTGGCATAAAGATATGAATATCATAATCTTAATCTGAACATATCAATACGATTGTCCATCTAGAAACAGAATTATTAGTCTATAAAGTTTTCTCATCAAAACCCATGTGGCGCAGCAAGCAAGGCAGCGACAAAGCAAGACGCATTGCGGGCGCACATATACATACATACATACATACATACATATGTATGTGTGCAAGCGTAGATCAGCGTGAGGCTGCTGTCGTACATACATACATATTTACATGCACAAGTAAAGCTAATTGTAAAAGAGTTATGATTTCTAAAAAAAACCTAAAATGTCAGATAGAATATGTAGATCATATGCTGAAACTCTCATTACATTCCATTATATATTTAAAAAATTTTAAAACAATTAAAATAACAATGGAAAGGCAAGCAACGTTGAGCAATGCAAATCAATTTTCGTATGCGTGTGCACATATACACACAAAAAATCTTTGGCCGTTTTCTATGTTGCTATGCGTGCAAATTCTAAGAATCACAATTGATTTTGAATTGCGTTAGAATTGTCTTTGAATTGTATTTGTATTTTCAGCCACTGCTTTAGTGTTCTTTCGTATATGGCGAATTTCATTCGTTTTCGCTACTCTGCCGTTTAAGTGAGCCGTGGTGTAGAGGGCTAGACAGATGCACCGAATGTTAGGCTGGTCGCAGGTTCTAGCCTCGCCTAAGCCCTTCATAATTTCTTATTTTTAATTTTTTTTTTTTATTATTATTTCTTTCTTCTTATTATTTATTCCTTTGTATTTGATACCTTTGAAAGTCAGTTAGTAGTTTAACTAATTGTGAATAAGTGCGATTTTTTTAATTTCAAATATTTAATAGCATCATTTCTGAAAGTGTTTTTGTTTCAATTATATTTTATTCCGTTAAGTCAACAGAAAATATTGAACAAAAAAAAAAAGTCTGCCCAAATAACAAAGCACGTGACATCTGCGGTTTTCCTATATGTATGCACACATGTACATTCAAAACTAGTGTAGCATGGTCTAAAATTTTTAGCTTGATAGATGGCGCTTTTAGCAGTGAACATATTTATTATGGCTATTACAGCTTTGAGTGGCATTGATATATTTCTTTTACAATTATGAAGTCTCTGTGTTACTTAAGGTGATGTTTGTTAATCGAAGAATGTCTATTTGTTGGGTCTATTTTTAATGATATTTAATAATATAACATTTTTCGAATTTCAACTAATATAAGCGCCATCTTTTATTATTTTTTTTGGCAATGCAATGTATATACACATGTACATATGTACATTTTGAACGTTACACGCATACATTCTTATGTATACTTTCTGATTTATCCATATGGGTAATTCTCCAGAAAAGTCAACTTTTTGTCACGTTCGACACTGGTTTTTTGTAATTATCTTGAAAACGGATTAATTTTAGTACTAATCAAGAGCAATATATTTAACTATTTGTCAAAATAAAGAAGTTTTTTTGCCATTTTCAGCACTAAAATTGATGCATTTTCAAGATAATTACAAAAAACCAAACCACAGTACAGATTATTATTTTATTTTATTAAAATTGGGTTCAGGGTATTATCTAGTCGAGCACTCTCGACTAGAGTTTTCTTACTTGTTTTTCCATTATAAATTATATTGGGTGAATAAAAAAACTATGTGATTGTATATGACACTCACATGTCATACTATATTTATCAATTATTACTTATATTAAGAAGTATTTAAGTTTATATATATATTTATCAGCTTCATTTCATGATAATGTTTCAAATCTTAAACATACAAACAGTTCATAAAGATTAAAGTCTTGAAGAGATAAGCTATATATGAATGTATGTATTTATATTAAAATTTAGTTTTTAAGAGCATACAATTTCCCATTTGGAACAACTTGAAAATTAAATGTCATTTATAGCGAAAGCCTAACAGTATTTCGCTGTAGAAACTCTTTTCATATGCGTCAAGGACATATGCGGCACAGCTTAATTTGAGCGGGCAATGGCATAGGACTGGGCAGCGGGGGCACGGATTGAGTGAAGGGACTGTTGCTAATTTCTCAAGCAAGACGTACGGCGTAATGTAAATCCCGTGTTGAAGCGCACGCATAACTCACGGCTCAACAAAAAAGAGAATCGAAGTAGAAAAGAAAATACGCGCAATAAAACATTTTACGCTGCTGCTTAATAGCAGCCCGCCTCAGTGCCGCTAATGACACGCCCCCACGCGTCACACACCTTTTCACACACACACACACTCACACACACGCTCAGGGGTATCGGAGCAGCCATAAATTCAATTCAATTCGACCAGCAGCTGCCGAGCGGAGTTTCGAGTGATTTTCTTAATGTAGTTCTATAAAGTCAAGCGAATGTGAATTGGAAAGGGTTTCCGTTTTCTCTTTGCTCTACACTGCTCATTTCTCTTTTCTTTGCTCTTACAGTTTTTTTTACTGTTTTTTTTTTCTTTGTTCTCCACATGCTTCACATTTCTTAAGTGCTGTCGGGGGCTGTGGGTGTGGGTGGTTGGGTTTTTGGAGTAATGCAACGGTTGCCCCATCTAATGCCTGGGTCTAATAAATTTTCACAATGCGAACGCTTTCCCGGCTTCCAGACGGGGGCGTAACTGATTTTTGAATAATATTTTACTTGCAGGTGAAATGTATCATGTGTGTGTGTGTGTGTGTGTGTAGGAGGAATGGGAGGGGGATGCTGGGGGTGTTGTACTAGGCGCAGCCACCCTGTCTACCTGCCCGGTGTAATTGCCTGAAAAATTACCGTGTCTACATGACACGCACACACGCACGCTTCGGCATTAAATCAAATTTTCGGCCCATGTAATTGGATGGCATTGCGATAGAAAGAGAGAGAGAGAAAGAGAGAGAGAGAGAGAGAGAGAGAAAGAGAGAGCGTGAGAAAACCGTGCAAAGGTCGAACAGATTGAAAGATAACCTTAAGAAAAGAGATCAGACTAGAATTTAGGATCTGATTTACAGACATTCTTATATCACGCACCAAAAGGCGAGCTGAGTCTCGTTTTATAAAACTCAAAGATTCATTTATTCGCAAGAGTTTCAAATGCCACTATTCCACTGTTCTCTCACACTTTCTCTCTCTCTCTCTCTCTCATATGCTACTGTTTCAATACTCTCCATTGCATTGGGACATTTGCTCTACCTTATCTGTTTCATATATCATTGTTCTACTCCATGTTCTTCTTCGTTTCATATGCTTTACTGTATCTGTATCTGTTTAATTTCATTGTCATTCCACTTTGTGTCATTTGCTACTATCCCATATTAATCTGTGTTGTTGATAGCTCTCTCTCTCTCTCTCTCTCTCTCTCTTTCTCTCTCTCTCTCTCTGTTTCATATGCTAGCGAGCATTTATCTGTTTCACATGTTATTGTTCCACTTAATCCCATATGCCACTGTTTCAGACGTTGCTGTGCTATTAGCTCACATGACTACTCGAACTGGTTTATTTTCATATGCCACATATTCCATTGTATGCCATTGTTCCATAAGCTGCTGAGACTGTTCTTTAATGTATGCTTTCGTTTTATTTCTGTTCCAACTCTTCCATTTGCCAATGTTCCATATGCCATTGTCCCACATGCGACATCGCCTTCTATAAAACATATACACCTGAATACATCTCGTTACATGTTTTTTACTTCTCAGCCTCTCTAGTTCTGCCATAGCCATTGTTTTCCAGCTAATGTTCCATATTCCACTGTTCCAATTACTCCCATTGCATATTTCACGATTTCATTTCTTGTCAGCTTCAGTTGCAGTAATTTCATTTGTCTTATTTGAATCAACTGATGTGTATGGTATCATGTTGTTCCATCTACAACTGTTCCATGCGTGTTTCCATTGCATATTTCATGCTTTAATTGATGTCTCTGTCATTTGAAATACATCATATACTCATGCATATGACAGATTTCAAATAATAGTATAGCATAGTTTTCAGTGCTATGAATGTTTCCTTTGCTGTATTTCAAAATGCCATCGTTCCATTTGACACTGCAGCGATTTCATAAAACATAGTCGAGAGGCGTAGACGACTGCAGCTGAATGGAAATACAATAAATTGGTATTGATGCAATGGTTAAATGGGTTTCTCTTTGCCATCCCAGTGTGTGTTCCAGTTCCGACAGCGTTCCACATGTATGTACATACATATGACAGCTGTCAACCGTTTGTCATGCGGCACTTAACACATTTTTGTTGCCATATCCAAAGCACTGGGCTGTCATATCAAATCTCAGCGTTTATTTTATGTTTGATTGAAACTCTGATTAATTTTGGCAGCCAGTGGCTTCTCCTGCTGCTGCTACTCCTGCTGGCAATGTCCGCATGGGTTCCGCTTCTGCTGTTGCCCCTCAAGTGTTATCTCACGTTCCATTGCCCAATTCGCGCTGTTGTTTATGGCCGCCACACGCACAGTGGAGCAAATTAGGTAATTCAATATGTATCAAATGGAATTTACTTTTTAATTTATATATTTTTACATAATGTATACAAAATATCTTCAATGTTTTATAATCATTTTCTATCAACAATCATGTTCTAGTTCTTATCTTTTCTAGGCCATTGCCCCACTGTGCACTGGCTGACTGCAAAAGTTACTCTAATGGCCCAACAATACATCGTTTGCCAGTTCCATCTTGAATGCCTGATGTTGTTCTACTTGTAGCAGTTGCTGTTGTTGTTGTTGTTGCTGTCAGAGCCTTGGCACAGGTGTTTCATTCGCCTGGTTTTCATTTGTAATGAGCAGCAAGGCAGTACGCAGTTATAGTACACGTAGCGCGCATTGCGAACACACGAGTGTATGTGGACAACATTCGCACCCAAGTCCCGCACACGCAACAGACACGGCTCAAAGGACACGGGGAATATTGAGGGTAAGCAGGAAACGGGACACCGTTGCCACGTCCTACATATGCTAGAAATAATCTGTCATATGCTCGCTATATACGCTGCCAGCATTTTCACAGTGTATATGCGTTGTTCAATCGCAATGTGAACTGTGCCGACAGCGGAACTAGTTCTTTTATGTGTGCTATGTAAAGGAGTAGAATGGGAATGACCTGCATGTATATATGTATGTAGATGTATGTATCGCACTAGACAGCTAAAATGAACTGGTTTATTGTTGTGGAACTAGAACTAGTCAGCATTTTTGACTAATACTAGCTAAGAAGACCTTTGTTACACTATAGTATGGAACTAGACAGCCGAAATGAGCTGGTTCATTGGCGTCGAAAGGAATTAGTCAATAATTTGTACTATTAGTTCATAAAACATATGTCATTCCATATCTATATACACATTTAGAACTAGACAATCTAAATGAACTAGTTCCTGTGCGTTAAACAAAGCAGTACTAATTGCCCAAATTGTGCCTCAAACCTCATGAGGATTTCAGTAACTCAGTTTAAGCTCATTAGAATTTCTGTAATCAAATGGTTCGTCGTGAACTTACTTATGACTCATAGTGAACTACCAGTTCATCCTGGCTGATGAGGCTTACTTATTATTTAATCAATATTGTATTGCTTTTATTTTGAGCTAGTTCACGTTAGAAAGTTACAAGTATATATAACGCATGTCGAGCTAAGTTCTCGCTATCTGGCACATTTTATAAGCATGAAATACATGATTATATCTGCTAGTTCACAATGAACTAGTTCTATTATATGATATTTTGTGCTCCACTTTCATTGCATAATCTGTCCTTAAGACTTTCGGAAATTCATGAGCATTTTAGCTATATTTTTTGTTAGCTCACAGTGAACTAGTTCATTTCAAATTAACTTTAGACTATTTTTTTTCTCAGCTGTTTGCAAGGCAAGTCAAGTTGTAATTTACGTTTTCGACAAACTCCATTCATTTAAAAGTTCATTTTGAACTAGTTCACAGACATATAGCAGCGCTATCAATTGTTTTAGTTGGCCGAATCTTTTGCCTATTTCATGTTTATCACTTCGCACGTCTTTTTCTTATGGTTTATAGTTCAGTTGCGCCATTGCGGCAATGGGTACTTCGCCGTGCCACGCCCACTTGAACTGTACGCCCATCTAAATGACGCATTTTGCCGTTAGCTGCTGTTGTTGTTGCCTTTATAACTTCTACGCGGCAGTCGTTGTTTATGCGCACTGCGTGATCACATTTGGTATCAAGGTGCTGCTTGCCATTGCCTCCTGTTGTCCTGAATGCGTTGGCAGTTTTTGAAGGTTAAGCCACCTCAATCATCTTAGCCTAAAGCATTTGATTGTTTTTATCACAGTACCGTAGCTGAATTTTAAAGAATCCTGTACATTTTGAGAATATTATTGTGCAAAATTCATACAGGAAATAGTTAGGGTAAATACTAGTTCATTTTTACCCAAGGAACTGATTTGAGTTTCTTGTAGGGACAGTTTTTTTTTACTTAAAAATTCTAATAGAATTAGCTAAAAGACTTTAGTACGTTTTGGCTAAGAAACTTATTGTACTTTCTAATAAAGAAATTTAAATATTTTTTTTTTAATATTTTATTGTTTATTTTATTATTATTATTATTATATTGCATAGAATGTTTTTGGTAAATTAACTATAAAGATATTTATATATTTTATTTTTTATTTATTAATTTTTAAAATTATATTTTAGAGAAAGTTTTTGGTGATTTCCTTATATATTTAATTTTCTTTTTATATTTAATTTTGTAATACTTAATAATTATTATTATTTTTAAAGACTATTGTTGGTAAATTATTTTAGTTCCTATGGGAAACAGTTAAGGCAAGTTCTAGTTCATTTTAACTGCGGAACTGCTTTCAGTTGAGTTTTAATTCATTTTTAAAATTTGAGAAAATTTGTGTTAAAATTTCTTATAGAATTTCTAGTTACGATTAAGAGTTCATTTAGTTAAATAATTTTTTTTTTTTTTTTGAGTTGCTCTTAAAGGAATTTGTATGATTTGTGACTATTTAAATTCCTTTTACAATTTTTTTTTTTTTTTAATATTTAAAAAATATTTCTACTTTATTTTACTTACATTATTTTACTTACTTTTGTTCAAAGTTCGTATTAAATCAGTATAAGTATTTTTTCCTATGAGATAAACTTATTTTTATTGAAGTATTAAATTTAGTTTTTGTCAAAGAAATTTTTATATTTTAACAATATTTTTTTAAAAACATTAGCAATAAAATTTGTGTTCAAAGTTCTTATTAAATTAGTTAAAAGATTTTTTTCTATGTATTCAATTTTTTTTTTAGGTATTCTATTTAGCTTTTGTTAAAAAATTTTATATTTTGAGAATATTTTTTAAAAACATTAGAAATAAAATTTGTATTCAAAGTTCTTATTAATTAGTTAAAGTATTTTTTCTTTGTTTTAAATTTATTTTTATTAAAGTATTAAATTTAGTTTTTGTTAAAGAAATTTTAATTTTAATATTTTAAAATAATTTTTTGGCAACATTAAAAATAAAATTTTGTTTACATTTTGTTTCACATTTTATATAAAGAAAGAACATTTTCTATAATTTTTTTTTATAATTAATTTATATACATTATATATAAAAATATTTGTGTATTTGATTATTATTATTATTATTTTTTTTACAGAAATATTTCTTTGTCTTTTAAAGTAGTTAGGGAAAACTCTAGCTTATTTTTATTAAAAATTCATACTTTTAAGCTCACTTAACTATGACTTTATGCAGCTATTGTCATAATATTTTATTCCTAATTTGTATTTTTGTCCTTGCTGTCAAATTTAAGATGAACTTGAAAATCAATCGCTGCAAAACGAATCTTGTTTGGCAAGTACAATTGATTTTGACATGGCAAATAGAGATGCCGTCAAGCGTTGCCTTTCGAGTGAATGCCGAACACACACACACACACACATGCAGACTAACACACTCAGTAACAGGCATACTTGGCTCTGAAGCACCTGCATAGCTGTCGCTCGCATAGCTTTCATGATTTAACACTGAAACACTTGATGCATCAGCATCCATCAGAGCGCACACGGATCATCAAGAAGGACACTTCAGCAGCAGCAACAACAACAACAACACAACAACAACAACAACAACGACAACAACAACGACGACGACTACGTTAAAATCAAGCGCAGTGTATTGCAATTACAATAATGCATGAAGCCCAACATAGTCATCCAAGTTGAAGTGGCCAAGTGTCGGTGACATGGCCAGACGGCAGCTCAGCATGCCACCAGGATAGCAGGACAAATGAAGCGAGTGTCCTTGTTGGCTGACCAGTCAGCGGAGAGGGGAGAGGACGGGGGGATTGGCAGAGCAGTCAGGTGAAGCTGTGGCACGCTCGAACGTCACTGATTACATGTGCCCATAAACAACAGCATAAATGCCAGCCAAGTTGTAAATGCCAACAGCACAGCTAAGCAACATGCAACAGCAGGAGGAGCAGAAGGAGCAGGAGGAGCAGCGGCAACAGCAGGAGCAACAAAGCTGATGCTCATCATGCGGCTGGGCCTGAAGATTTATGTGGCCGGATTTTAGTTTTAATTTAGCAAGATGCCAAATTATTAAGACAGGCTCGTAAGCAGCTGCCTCTGCCACAAGCTCAGCCAAATGCAGGCAGCGCACACACACACACACACACACAGCGAGCTATGTAGCAGCGACAACGCGTAGGACATCCAAGGACGTTGAGTACGACAAAGTCAATAAATTTTGTGGCACTGGATTGGCCAACGAGCTGAACTGAGCTGCACTTATTTAGCCCGGCTATCCACTCTCTGAGCCACTCGACAGACGCCGGGTTGCAGCAGCTGCAGCCCGCCATCTACCTTTGACTCACCTGCCAGCCAGCCAGCCAGCCAGCCGCCAGCCATGCCACCTCTGCTCAAAGCCGCCCACACTGCGCTGCTTCTCCCAGGTGTCCCAGGTGTCTATTTTAGTTGCTTTTAACTTTGTTATGGCCGCAGCGTCTTACAAGCTTTTAAGGATAATGTGCCTTGTGCTGCCAAGGATTGCAAGGATAGTTGCTCATGTTGTGGTCAGTCGGCCAGACGCTGTTCCATAGCTGCTGAGATTTCTACAACAAACTTCGGCCAGCTCACGCAGGCACACAGGCATATTAAATTGAGCATGAGGAGCTAGAGAAGTGAAGAGAGAGAGAGGGAGAGGGAAAGAGGTAGAGAGGGAAGGAAACAGGGAGTTAAAGAGAGTGTGTGAGAGAGAGAGAGAGCACGCAGAAGGCGAGATACAAAATAGAAAGAGACAGAGAGAGATGGAGATAGACTGATATGGAGAGTATTAAAGAGAGAGAGAGAGAGAGAGAGATTAGAGAGAAGAGTGAGAGAGATACAAATTAAAATAAGATAGAGAGAGATAGACTGATATGGAGAGTATTAAAGAGAGAGAGACACTGGAGAGAAGACAGAGAGAAGAAAGACAGCATTAGAAGAAGAGACAGAAGAATATGAAAAAAGTGATGTAGAAAAAAAAGAATAAGAATAAGAGTGAGAAAATTACATAAATAGTGAAAGAAGAGGCTTCAATAGAAATAGATTAAAAGACAGACAAAGAAAGTGAAAAGCAAAGAGAATCAGAGGTCATATACAAAATGGAGAGAAAAGAAGTGAAGTGAAAAGAAAAATAACGATAGACAGGGAGAAAAAAGGAAGAACATGGAGCGAGAGAGAAAGTGAATAAAAGAGAAATAAAGAGAGAGAGAGAGAGAGAGAGAGAGAGAGAGAGAAAGAGAAGGTGAGAGATCTGAACAGATCTATGCTTTGTGATTGTGAGAGATTGATGGAAAGAATCTATCAAATCATGTTTTCTTAATTTTACCTCAAGCTTAAAATATGATTTATGTCTGAAATGGAACTAAATGAACTACTTGATCTAGGAAAAATATTTATAGATGTTTTTCTTAAAAATATTCTCAATCGATCTTTACTTTATTATTTATTCTTAGACATACCCTTAATTTATGCTAATTCCATGTTAACTGTAAACATTGCATCAATAATAAGCAACTTGAGGCATATGAAGTCAGATACATTTGAGGTCCTTAACTTCCAAGTATAGCCAGGCTATGCACTCCGGGGTTTCCTTAGAGTGTGTGCATGTGTGTGTGTGTGTGTTAAGTTGAGGATTTGAAAACGTATTTGACAATGCTTACAGCAATTTATTACGGCACATATGAAGCAATTAAGCTGATTGCAAAGGACCAAAGGATATTTAATTGATGTAATCAAAAACTTGAAAGCTTGACAAGGCTCCATTGCAACTCCAAAGTGGACGCAAGCCTAACCCTAACTTCGAGTCGATAGACCAGTTGAGCAGACGTTGGTTATTCGGACGGCAGGTGAACCAGGGACAAAACCCACACACACACACACACACACACACCTGCCCAGACGCCAGTGGGGCTGTGGCCGTGGCGTTGTAGGCGCTTGACAAAAGGACACACGAGTACGTATCTAGTACATGTGCATGGGCGCATTCCTGTGAATTTTTGTGAATTGAAATTTTTGAAATTTCCCGTCAGTCTGCTAGCGGCCAGACACATCGGAATGCCGTTAATTGTTGTCAGGCAGACGACATGGCCAGGACACAGTGTTGAGACTGTGCAGTTAGTTCTTCAAGGATGGCGGAGGGGGAGGGGGGGGGTTGGTGGGTCAAGGGGCAACACCTAAAGCTGACCATTGCAGTTGACTTTTTTCTCATTCTCTCTCTTTCACTAGAGGAGAAGTTTTACATATGAGTCTTTAAACTGAAGGAATCATATCACGTATGTTTACTAATATTTTGTGAACTTTAAAAGTATGTATTTCCCGCATTCTATATACATATTTCTCTCTTTATAGATGACAACGTTCTTTCTCTCTCTCTCTCTTTGTCTTTCGTCTGCCTATATCCAACTTATCCCACTGAGATGTATGAAATCTCGTATTTATTATCCATACATAGATCTATTATAATCATTCTTCTCTCTATTTTTTCTCTCTGTCTCTTTCAGTGCGCCCCTTTTCCCGATTTGGCATAGGTCAATCAAGGTCTCCATAAGGATCAACAGTTAGGCATGAGTGTATCAATGAAATGTTAAGATATTAATTACAATTATCTTTTATATTCGAAATAAATATGCATCTCCAAACTAAAATATTTATCTAGCAAACTAAATCATCATCATAATAATTAATTCAAAGCACAAATTGTAATGAACTCAATAACAGTAAAACGTTTAACAGTTTGCATCAATTGGTCTGTGTACGTTATTTTAATAGGCTGCATGCAGAGTTCTGTTGCTTAACAGCGCACTGTTAGTACAAACAACTGTTGAGCGAACTTGAGAGCGACGGCGCTCTCTTGCTCTCGCACGCACGCAAAGAAGCA
Source organism: Drosophila antonietae (assembly GCA_030914385.1). Classification (NCBI taxonomy): domain Eukaryota; kingdom Metazoa; phylum Arthropoda; class Insecta; order Diptera; family Drosophilidae; genus Drosophila; species Drosophila antonietae. The sequence goes on from JAUESO010000375.1 coordinate 21,595, forward strand.
AAAAAAAAAAAGGAGAAAAAAAAAACAACGACAACAAAAGCATAGAACGCAACTAACAACAACAACAAGAGCCAGCAGCGCGCGTGACAGCTGCGACGTCGACGTAGCTGCCGCTGCTGACTCGACGTGTTGTACTCTCTTTCTTATTGGGAAAGAGCAGTTTTTCACCAGCCGTCAAGTTGTGTCCGTGTCGCGGTCGCGTCGTTCAACGTTTGTTGTTGTCGTCGTCGTTTTGACTAGTTGTTAAATTATTGTTAATATTATAAATACCATATGTAACGGCTTTTTTTTAGTGAAACACGTTTTGTATGTGTGAGCGTGTGTGTGGTTTTGTTTTTGTTTATGTGATGTCTGGTGAAATTAAGCAAACGAAATTAACAGCGCGCATCTCCCGCAGCACCGCCAACAACAAGTGCAGTACAGCTGCAGCAACAATAACAACAACATGAAGCACCAGCTGTTTGCCAGTTGACAAGTGTCGCAAATTGGCAAATCTTAAATAAATTTAAAGCAACTTAACACCAAATTTCAATAAAACGCTTATTGACAAAAAAAAAAAAAGAAAAAAACGAGAATTAGTAATAAAACTAACGCCAAACAAAAATTTACCGTTTTATTTTTTGCACTGTGGTGAGAGAGAGAGAGAGAAAGAGAGAGAGACGCCTGAATAACAACGACTACCGCAATAATAACAACAAAAGCAGCAAAAGCAGCAGCAGCAGCAGTAGAAACAAACAAGCAAAAAGTGTTTTTTTTTTGTTTTTTTTTTTTTTGCCTGCGCAGTTTGGCACTCTCACGTGTTTGCGCCGACTGCGACGCCGACCGCGTTGCTTCGCATTGCCGTTTGATAAATGCAAAGATATTCCCATGCGGCCGTTTAGTACATTTTCTACTGCTTATTTTGTGTGCCGCCTACTACTGTTACATATCCTACAGCTACCGCTGTAGCTGCTATTACTCCTGCTACTATTGCAGCAGCGGCCATGTAGCAGTTACAGTGGGCCAACCGTTTATTTGGGCTCTGCCGCTGCCGTCGTCGACATCTCCATTTCGGCGTCGTTTGCTGTGATAAGCTCAGCTGCAGACTTCGGAAGCTGCCATCAACATACACAGAGAGAGAAATAGTAGAGAGTGAGAGAGGTGAGTAAATTACTGATTCTGTAACGGTTCCTGATCGCATTGAAAGAGAATATTGACATTGTATGTATGTAAATATGTAAATATGTACATATGTATGTTAGTATGCATATGCATATTTATGTTATTCTTTACGCCTTTAATTAATTACCGTTAATCATTTAATAAGCCCAATTAGTAAAATGTGGCATTGCGGTTAGGATTATTTATTTTGATGGGACACAGGAAATTAAATGAGAGCAAACACAAAACTGAAAAAAATAAAATAAAAATAAATTGATTTAATATAGCAAAATATTAGCAATTTTTTAGACAACATTTTGTTTTCATTAAAAAATATTGCAATGTAGAGAAAATATTAAATAAATTTATTGAATTTCGCAAAAATGTTGTTTAGCTAGAAAAAGTTTGCGGTTCGACCAAGAATTTAACAAGCTTTAAGTCGACGCGCGGTTCGATGGCATTTGGCATTAGGAATTTGTTGCATTTGATGGTCACATCGTATTATTTACAGTGCCTGCAGTTGAACAGCTGCCATTTGTCCTCGTTGCATTTTTGCAATATCCTCTCATCGCTCCCAGCGCTGTTGACGCAATGCCTCTTGCCTCCGCCACCTTCACTTCAACCCCCCCTCCCCCATTCGCTGCTTAGCACACGCCCACGTGGTGGCTGTGGTGCATGCACAGTGCTATCAATAAGTATGTCAACCGAGTCAACAGCATTAGCAGAGCGCAGATGGTGGGGCGTGGGGGGCGTGAGATTGGGGGCAGACACTACGGACTTGGAGCATTTGTCGCCGATGTCGTCGCTCATTTGGCCAAAAAAAAAAAAAGTAGAATAGCGAAAGGAAAACAAAAACCAAAAGCAAGTGCAAAAAGGAGCCAGAAAAATATCCACTAAAGCGAAAAGACAAATCAAGAGAAAAGGCATTCTGCCAGACACCGCCCACACACACACACACACACACACACACACACACGCAGACTTATTCACTCTTCCCACATCCATTTGCTGCTAGCCCAAACAATATACCAAACAATTCCATTGATTTTTCTTGTGGGAATAGCAAAAATATAAGTGCGACTAGTTACGACCAACGGCGGCGCGACACACGGCCAAAAGGCGCAGGCCATAGACATAGACAAGGACATGGACATGGACGTGGAAGTGGACGTGGAAGTGGACGTGGACATAGATATAGACACAGCGCCAAGTGCCACCAGCTAAGCCCCAACCCCAACCCCAATCGCAACCCCTAACTCCTTTCGCAGCGCCTGCCAAAGAGTGCCTGGTGCCTGGTGCCTGGCGCTTGGTGCCTGGCGCAGTGCTGCGGCTCCTTGCGCGCACCCTTTGCGGCAACGACATCGTCAACGGCGACGACGACGGCGGCTGCTTCTTCATTCGCGTCGTTGAACTGTTTGCAACATGCTTCTTGCTGCAATACCCTGTTCATGTTGCAAGTGGATATATCGACCTTTTAGCGGGAGCATAGAAAATAAGTTTTACAGCTTAACAATATATTTTCTCTTAATAAATATAAAGAGAATTGAGCAAAAATTTCAATACTTCGGAATAGAATTTGTTTTTACAATCTTATATTTAATATATTTAAAATACAATGGAATACAAATAAGAAAAATTACAAATAATATCGAAGAATGAACTAATCCAATTAAATTATATATTTATTATTATTTTTATTATTATTATTATTATTATTATTATTATTATTATTATTATCATATTATTATTATTATTATTATTATTATTATTATATCATGATTATTATTATTATTATTATTATTTGTACTATTAGTTTTTATTATTTATTTATTATTATTAATGTTATTATTTATTTAAAGTATTTAATTTTTATTTTTTAAAAGTATTTAAACATACCAAATTTGTTGTTTTAATTTTCTTTCTAAATTAAATGTTCCATCGCTTTTCCATTTAAATATTCCATCTAGAGGGTAGCTTCTAGTCTATCAATCGCGCTCAAACCCGTTTCACATTGTTTACTGTAGTTTTTTCTTACCTTTAACTTTCTTTGCGCCTTTAGCACCCGTCGCGCTCTCCGTCTCTCACATGATCCTGGCTTGGAAAACGGAATTTATGTTAATTTGGTGCTACATTCCAGGAACCGTGTCCTTTGTCTTATTTGCTTAGCTATAACTTTGTTTTGGTATTTGGTTTTGCTGCTCGGTCTGGTCTGGTTTCCTCTGGTTTCCAATGGAGTTTTTCCTGCTTTTTATTTGGGGTAGGTTCTGTACTACGATTAACCCGTACGCATTGCAATCGAATCAACCTCCCATACGACCGGCTTGTGTTTTTGTTTTGATTGTTTCAAGTTTTTTACCATTGAGATATTTACGTTACGAAATTCCTTGCATAACTTGATAAATTCTAAGGAATTTCATTGAGGCGACTTGGAAATATTTGTATGCAGTATCGCATGGAAATCGTTTAGAGATCATTTGCCACAACAACAATCCAACAGCCAGACCAGCTCTGCTTTCACATTTTCCTTGTTTTTGCCACTGTTTACATAATATGAGCTGGCTAAATCAATTTCATTGCTAATTGGCCAATTAACCGCAGACTGAGCTCAGCTCAGGTGCATTGATTTCCAGTTGCACCTCTCAGTTACTTGTGTCTGACTAATTATAGCCTGAAATATGTTAGCTATTCTATTAGATTATGTTACGTTTATGTTATGCTACATTTATGTTATATTTATGTTAGCTTTATGTAAGTTTATGTTATTGCTATGGAAGTTGCCTAATTAAATTGTAAATAGAAGAGCTTAAGATAGATTGTAAATATAATATGCATTACACACATCTTAGAAAACCTTTATATTGAACTGTAAAGCTATCTATGAGAAAGGTTACCATATATAACCTTTTTGCAACATATCTCTGAGCTGAGCTCTTAATAACATATAGAGTATTTAGTAGTCGAGCATACAACTTTTTTCACCTGCTTTATCTCAGCTCAACTATAACTTAACTCAACTCTGCACAATCTTAGACCTTTCAGTAAAGAAATATTTGCTAAAATTGTTTAGTTTTCTTTTTTTTTTTTTTTTTGTTTGTTAGTTTTCTTATTTTCTATACTTTATTCGCTCGTTCGCCATTTCAACATTTTTCAACGCTTCTGCCATGGGAAATTTGTTTTGTTTAATTGATTTTCACTTGTCCGTTGGCTCTTTCATTAGTTTTTCTTTTGCCATTTGCCCAGTTTGATGTGGGTCAAGTAAAGTTTACTTAGCTTATCTGCCAACATAAAAAAAAGTTTTCTCTGTTTTGCTCTATTTGTCAGTGTCAACGGAACTGGTTCATTTAGTTGAACTTGAACTTCAATTGACAACAAAATTATGTTAGATTAATAATGAATTACAAAAATTCCATGTTGTACTTACTTTGAAGTGGAATAGAGCAGGTGCAATAGGAACAACAAATAGGAGCTGGGGAGAGTAGAAAAAGTCCATGCTCCAGAGAGCTCAATCCCTATATATCAGAATATATTCAGAATAAAAAGACAACTTAAAATTAAGATATAATTTACTTATAGACATTCAATGGAAAAAGTCTTAAAACAAAGCCAATGCTAATTTTTAAGGCTTTCCGCAGCTTGAAGCTATATAATAATTTTTTAAATACATTTTTGAACTGTTTTTTCGCTTAGCCAGATTTTTTCCATATATAAACTTCAATATTATTTATATATTAAGATTTATCAAAATTCTATTGCTTCGTTTCTGAACTTAGTAAAAAATTTTTAAAAAAAATTGTAAAAAAATAGTAAAAAATATAAATTATATAAATTCAATTTTACTTTCTGTCTATATAGATTTGGCTACTACATAAAGTTCAACTTCTAACTTATTCAAGCAGAAACGAAATAAGCTTAACACAATGTTGGCATCTTTTTTGCTGGATATATAAATAATTGAATCTGTTTAATCAGACAACTGAACTGGACTGCAGATTGCGAACAGTTAGTTTGGTCTGCTTTAGATTGTTTTTGCGGCATCAGCTGGCATTGCAAAATGCAAGCCTTAAATAGCAATTCCATGAACTGTGCACGCACACAACATCAACATAACTTTGCCACCAAATACCTCCTACACACACATACACACACAAGCACAACACACACACGAACACACCGAGACAATCTTATTTTCGTTTCTGGTGCATTTTTGGCTTGAACAGTCGACATATGGCCAAACAAGGCGGCCAAGAAAAATAGCAAACAACAAATGTATTTGACTAGAAAATACCCTGTAAGTTAATGCAGTTGGATTTGAATTAAATATACATATATAAAAAAAATTATTTTAAATTAACAATTTTTATTGTACCACGTTATCTCTGAGATGTTATACTATATGATGTTCTAATAGATATTTTTTTTTTAATTTAAAATTAAAATTGATATATTTTATTAAACAAGTTTTTCGCTACTTTAGGCGACAACTCACTTTAGTTTTACATGTTGATTAAGTACTGCTAGAAAATATCCAGACTGTTTTATATAATCTAGGAATAAACCTAGTTAGTTCTATGCCAATTAGAAATACATAGATTGATAGATAAATAGATAGATATATCGATAGATAGATGGATAGATAGATAGATAGGTAGATAGATGGATAGATAGATAGATAGAAAGATCGATAGATAGATATATAGATGCACACAATTATGTTTTCAAAATACTGTATATGGAATTGACTGTACATACATTAAAAATTAGAAATATAGTAGATATAAATACAGAACTAGAGTTATATTATTTACTTTTATCATTTTTATTTTTTTATAATTTTTGTATGTTTAATTATATTTTATTTTGTATTTATTTTTATCATTTTTTTATTAATTTTTTAAATAATTTTTTTATGTTTAATGAATTAATTTATTTTGTATATATTATTTTTTTATTAATGTTTTCAATTTATTTTTTTATTCTTATTTTTTTTAAATTAAATTTTTATTTTATTTAATTATTATTATTATTTTTTTAGCTATTATACTTTTTTAATAATAATAATTATTTATAATTTTTAATTACTCTTTTTTTTTATTCAAAATTTATTTTTTATTTATTTTTGTCCATGATTATTATTTAATATTTTAAAATTATTATTTTACTTTAATTTAATTAATATTAAATTTTATACTAATTCATTTATATTTAAAAATTTTGTATATTTTTATGTATTATTTTATTTGTTATTATTATTATTTTTTAATTTATTATTTTATTTAATTTTTTTTTTTAATTATTAGACTAATTAATTTTTATTTATATATATTTTTTATATTTTTATTCATTTTTGTTATATTTTATTTTATCTATTTTTTTTAAATTTATTATTTTATTTTATTTTATTTTATTTTTTTTATTTTAATTTTGATTTTACATGTATGAAATATATACCCCATATTTGTGCTCTGCAAAATTTATGAGTACAGGGCATTAAAAATGAGGAGGAAACTTTAATAAAAACATGTCAAGAGCACTTTTCGTTGAAGTAACTGCAGCAGAGGAAAAACTGGAGACGCCCACACAGTTGCCAGGTTGCAGCCGCTTGCCTCCCCTTGCGTCCGTACGTTTTGGGCTCTGGCAGCAGCAGCAACAGCAATGGCAACAGCAAACGGCATCCGCCCGCCGTGTTGTTGTTGTTGTTTTGGTCTTGACCAAGTTTATTGCCTGCCATATGCAATTGCCATAGATTATTTTTGGCTTGGCGACGCTTTGACATGGCAAAGGCGTCAACGCAGCCCCTGTCCCATGTCGCCCGTGCTCTGCCTCTGCCCCTGGCTCTGGCAGAGATGAATCTTTTGCACAGATTTGACACCCACAGCAACGAACTCTAGAAAATGCCAAGCGAATGACTCCGCCCAGCCCACAGTTCCAATTGGGCCGTTGGCTTTGGCTACGTGCCGTTGTCCAACTTGCCCAAATTTGGACACGAGGCAGCGCTTTAAGAGCGCCACTTGAAGACTTTGGGCGCTTCATGCAGTTGTGCTGCAAGTGCTTCTTGGCAAGTGGGGCAAGTGGTGCAAGTGGTGCAAGTGGTTGCCACGCACACGCACACACACTCACACGCACAATGCAATGGCTCATGTATGCAAATTGTAGTTGCGTTTTAGTGTCAAGAGCGGCACTAGTCAAAGCCAACCGGGCTGAAGGTAATGGGGGGAAGGTAATGGGGCTAACTAAATGCAAAAACGGTTTTCATTTCGAGCACTTCAAACTAGTCTCTTTGACATACAAAAAAACACCAAAAATAACAGCATAAAATATAACAAAAACAAAGCAAACTAGTTCATGTGCGGAACCACTTGAAGATGTGTTAGTTTGTTGTTGCTTAATATTTTTTAGCTCAAAATTGCATTTTTACATTATATGGGGATAATATTATGGGATAATAAGAAAAGATCGCGGATCTAGTTCATATGCAAGTATAAAGCATTATTCGTTTGCCAGCTTTCATATACAATGTTGACGTGAGGCTTGGTGAAAAAAACAGCATATTTTATATGTGAACTAGTTCAACTGGTGAATCACTCAAAAGCTTCTTTTTCTCTGCTGTTCCTTGAACTTTTCTCTTGACTGTAGTGAAACTTATGATTTATTTATAGCTTGTTAGATATAGCTTGTTATTGATAAAATTCCGCGGAACTAGTTCAATTTGTATGCAATGAAAAAATGAAATGAGTGTGAAGTATAGTTCAGCTTAGAGCTAGTTTGCAGGTCTTGTTAAGCATGAAAGCCAAGATAAGCAAAACTAGTTCCCAATTGCTATGAACCAGTGAACAAGTGAACTATGATTACATGTAATGAGCCCCAGTTAAATATAAGTCTTGAACTTGTCAACTTAAATGTAATTTAGCTATATATGCCCTTTTTGTAGGAGCTTGTATGTGAACTATTATGAACTAGTTCATAAATAATATAATATGAAATGACTCGACATGATTGGAGTATGGAGCATAAAATACTTATCCACATTTAAGCAACCTCAAATAATATTCAATTTGCAGAAATCATAACTCTCGGTGCAATCACTGGTTCAGCACTGGTTCACCCATGTTTCTATGGGGAAATGGGGAAATTGTTCACGTTCTCTGTTTGTTCTTTGGTAAATCAATTTTGCATTTTATTTGCCACATGTGGCACCTACGATTCAGTGTGCGATTGAGTGAATGAATGAGTGTGATTCGATATTCACTGCCATTCACATTCATTCTGGCATTTAGGCATTCATGCAACGCCATTTCAGCTAAACGAAGTGGTTTCCTAACTGCCCAATGAGCTGCCGAGAGCGTGTAACTCCGACTGCCAATTGCTGCCAAGTCCAAGTTCTGCCAACCTACATCTCCCCCTCCCCCACCACCGTAGGGCTTCTTGGCTATCTACCTACAATGTGCTGATGGCTGGGGCAGGGCAGAGGCGAGGAAGGGGCTAAAACTGTTGTATATTCAATTAATTATTTATACACGGTATAAGGTAAACGTGCCGTCATCCTATGCCCCGAAAAAACACGCAAGAAGCCAACGCCAAAGCTAGTCAACGGGTAGACTATGCTGGTGGGGCGGCAAGTGGGGCGATTGGCGGGTACTGGGATTTTGGGGTTTCTGTAGAAAGAAATATCCGGCAACTATAGCGGTTGTAGCGCGCCGTGTAGCCGTGGCAAACATTTTACGGTTACGTTCTTACATCCTCGTCCTCGTCGACGTCGTTTTTTGCATAATTGATTAAATGACTGGCCATATAACGAGCAAACAGCGTTCAAATTGTTTGCCTTTGCCACATGCCACGCCCCACTCGCTCGCCCACAGCAGCCTAATATATATATATATATATATATAGAAGAAAAGAAAACCTGTAAGAACGCTCTAGTCGAGACGGCACGACTACGAGATACCCTGAACACTGAAACAAAACTTCTTCTTCTTTACTTCTTCTTTACGAACGTATGAGCGCGCGGTCTGCTAATCGCGCAGTTGCTTCAATGGTTTGAGGGTGGATTGGGCTGAACTTTGTATGCCTTTAACTCCATGTGTCTATTTCCCCCATTTGCAAGTCTCTAGTATTTGAAATGCTTTTTTTAAATGGTTGGCGAAGGAGGCGTGGCATTCACAATCTGCGTATTCATAATCTATCTAATTATCTATAATATATAATATCTATCTATCTAATTATACAAATTTGAAGTCTTTAGCTAAAACGGTGTAGAAGGTATGCTCAAAAAACGTAAAGAAAGTAAACGAATTTTCGATTTTTTATCGATAAGTTGGAAATGCAATGAGTTATTGAAAAAATAAAATACGCACGTACGGCGTACGAGTATTCATGTGAAATTTCAGCTCTCTAGCTTTTGTAGTTTCCGAAATGTCGACATTCATACGAACGGACGGACGGACGGACAGGACCATATCAACTTATTTTTGTTGTGCTGCTTTTACCTGTTACATACATTTTCACAAAACCATTATATCCCGAATTCACATTTTCAATGGGTTCAGGGTATAAAAAAAAAAAAAAAACAGAAAGAAGAAATCAACGTGAATTTACGACGTCAAGAAATTGTGGCTGCCACTCGCAGAAACATGGCAGCAACGATGTTAGTTGGCAGCTCAACTGTTTTTACCTTTACCTGAATATGTTTGCACATGTGTATGTGTGTGTGTGTGTATGTGTGTGTGTGTGTGCGTGTGTGTTCCTGTTAGTTATGGCATTCAGTAAATGTTGTGATTATGAACCAAATCTCAAATGCAAAATGCCATAAAAAGGGCTTCTTCTTTTTTTGGTTTTTTTATAGTTTATTTAAGGGAATAATTGCTAGTGGAATCACATGGAACTAGTTTTTTTTATATATTTTTTTTTTAATAGAGATATATTTGCAAATTAATATACCTTTCGCCATATCATACACAGAGGTACACAGCTTATAATAGAAGTATATTTAAAATATAAATAATATATTTACAAATATAATATATATAATGCAACTTTCTATATAATTACATATAAAATCATATATGTTATATAAAATAAAAATAAATAATTATAGCTTGTCCATGCACTATAACAAATTCAGAATCTATTGTAAACGAAGCAGGCTTAGTAAATGATTTTGAGCTCACAACGCTCAGGCATTTGATTCAGTCGTCAACGAGACTTCTCACTGAGTACAGTTCTCTTTCAAGTTAACAAAAGTGTAAAAGTTTATAAAACGAAAAAAGAATATATATATATTGAAACATTGAGTGAGTATACAATAATATGCGAACAAGCTTAGACAGATGCATACACATATCATATTCCCACATCATCATCAAAGTGCATACATGATTTCATTCTGAAGTTCATGAGTTTGTAATGAAGAGAAGAAAAATAACAGAACTAATATATTATATATTATAATTGTATATTAATATATAAACAAATATATATAATATATATAAACAATATTTATATATTATAATTGTATATTATATTTAATATATGTATATGATATGTTTCAAATTCTTCTATTTATCAAAATTGAGTACTCAGACATTAGTACATCTACTATATACATATCACATGCATACTTCGGTATAACTTGAATTTACATTATCTAAATTTGGTTAATAATAAACAAAAATATTGTTTTTGCTTTTTCAGTTTTTATGTATTGCCTCATTTTTTAAGTTAGGATGGAATAGAATTTATGTCAGATCTCATGTAGAACGTTGTCAAAAAAAAAAAAAAAAAAAACAAAAAACTTAAATAAATAATTTATATAACATAATTTGGATTAGTTTAAATATGCATCTTAAATTGTTTACATTTAGGACTCAGTCGCACTTCTATTTGCACGCACAGCTGTGCGTCTTCCAGATCTTCCATGGATGGTATATAGAGATAGTTTGTGATAACTAATCAGTAGTTAAATTAGTCAGTCAATCAAACCAAAGAGTTGGTCAGTCAATCAGTCAATTAGTTAACCTGTTTACTATTTTATTTTTATATTTACTATATTTTTAAAATATTAAATACACCAAAAGTTGTATTTAATTTTACAATAATTTTACTTTTTTTTTTTAAAAAACTTAATTGCTTTTTCGTTTTTTTTTTGTGTTGAGTATTTATTTATTTAATTTGTTTTTTTTTTTTTAGATACTTTTTCTGATATTTGATTTTTTCACTTAATTTTTTTTTTTTTTATATTTTTTATCTTTATTTTCTTATTTTTGCATATATGATATTAAATTTAAAGTGGTGTAGCGTTCGACATCATAAAAACTTAAAGAAAAATTTTAGATAAACTAAAGTGAATTTGGATCCCAGGTTGTGAATATTGAAATTTAAAATATAATTATTGATTATAGATGATTATAGATGGAGAGAGAAAGTAACATTGAAAGAATAAAGAGTGTTAGACAAAAGAGGAGATGGCTGGATGATGAACATGAAAGTCTGATCGAAAAGAGACGAAACTTGAATCGTGTACGACAACAAAATAGACGACAAAAACTAAAAGAAAAAAATGAAGTCAAATGTGAAGGACAGAATCCAAACTATCCTTACAAATGTAAACAAAGCTTGGCCAAAGCAGTTCAAAATGTAGAAACTGCGATGCCGAACGAACGTATTTTTGTTTTTCTGAATATTTTTTGTATATTTTTGTTGTTATTTTTTGTATTTTGTCAAGTTTTTCAAAAAATTAATAAATAGAATATATGAAAATCATTTCTATTTCTTTTATTGATGCTCAATTACATAAAAAGTAAAAAGAAAAAAATATGGTGGAAAAAATGTCACGTTCGACCCTGATTAAAACTAAAAAATAAAACTACTCAATATTTTGGAATTAAATAAAAAACATTATTAAGATGTGTCAATTTCTGATAATTTAAAATTAATTATAATAATTTATCACTTAAGGTTTCGCTAAAATCTGCGATTGAATGGTTCATTTCAAAATCAACTTCCACTTTTTGTCACGTTCGACTGCTTGGTTTTTTGTAATTTATCTTGAAAATAATACTTGGTCAAATCAGCCTTAGCACCAATTATACTGCTCATCAAGAGCTAAAGATCACTATTTGTCAGAATAAAAACTAGTTTTGGCATTAGTTTTTTTTTTGCTTTAAATGTGTACGAAATGTCACATTCGACACTAGAGAATTGCCCATATATATTTATTTTTTTATAATATTTTCTCTTTTTTTTTTTTAGATATATTTTCTATAATATTTGAAAATACTATAAATTTTTGTATTTCTACAATATCTAAGCTTTTTATTGTTATTTAAAATTAAAAAAAAATTTTTTTTTTTTTTTTTTTTTTCATTTCTATGTCTCTAACTTGTGTGTGTTTATGTGTGTGTTGAGTTGGCCTTGTTTGTTGCTTGAACTTTGAACTTTTTGCCATGCATTGAGCCAAGTTGCTGTGGCTCCACTTTGCCTATGCGGCCGTTGCTTCTCTTGCCTCTTCACGCCCCCAATAGCGAATACCTATTCACACATTCACCCTATTTATGTTTGTTGTTGTTGTTGTTGATGTTGCAGGGCAAAAGCCAAGCACTCAGAGGGCTTACACACACACACACACATATGTCATATGCTAATGTGCTGTACTTGTGTGTGTGTGTGTGTGTGTGTGTGTGTCAAGTGTATATCCTTTTGGCGAAACGAGTGCATTTTCTTGTCAACGCTGACATTTCCTGCACTTCGGCCTTGTTTTTCCTTTAATGTTTTTTTTCCCCGCTTGTTTCTTGTCTTCTGCTCTTCTGTTTTGTCTTCTTGTCATTTTGCCCGTTTAATGAGCATTTCCCTTTTAACTCCCTCTGCTCTTTGATAAAAGCCAGAGAATTATGATTGTGTTACATTTTACGTTAGCAGAGCTGTATGAAGGGAGTGTTAAGAGCATCTTAGAGAAAGATTTTATAGCGGGAAATATGGAATAACTTTTTTTTTTTTTTTTTTTAAGATGATAAAGATGATAATTAACTAAGTGATTTCCTCAGTCACTTGGTGCTAGGCTCACCTAAATAGGACGAAGAAGAAGAATGTTAACGATCTCTTGACACAACGATAAGAGTTTGATATATCCATATATATCATATACAAGAATAGATGTAGCTGAATGATGAGCTAGTTACGTGATGATTGATTGGCGTAGATTTCATATATATCTATCATATATCATATAAATGTATATATAGTAAGCATAAGCTTTTGATACATGTTTGCTTGTATTATTGAAATCTATTTCACGTATTCTTTGAAGTACCTTTTCGATTTACCCAAATGAATTTGCCACGCGCTTCGCTCTGAAGTATATATCAGGGTCAGGGTCATCCTTTTGGCGTCAGAACTTTTGGCTGGCTA